>JAJJWW010002592.1:0-27354 GCA_023531295.1 Papaver armeniacum
TTATTTTTCTCTTGTCTAGAAAAAAAAAAAAAAAAAAAAGACAAGAAAAATTTTTAGGTTTGTTAATAGTTTCTATTTTGTTTTATTTTTATTTTGTATTTGTTTTATTTCAAAAAACAAAAAAAAAAAAAGAAAAAAAAAAAAAAAAAACAAAAAAAAAGAAAAAAAAAAGAAAAAAAAAAAAAAAAGAAAAAAATTATATTTTGGGTTTGTATAGTTTGTTTTTATTTTTGTATTCTTTAAATAAAGCCAATGGAAAGAAGGAATATTTATAATGAAGTTTCAAGCAACAAGGAATTAGAAGGAAAGAATCATATTGTCGAGATTCTTGAAGTTCAAGAGTTATCATCAAGAGTTGAAGACCGAAGACGAAGATGAAGACTTATTTTATTATAGAAGACCGAAGACGTTTATGGATCTTTGGAGAGTGGTGCTAGCCGCACGTAGGCAACGGATGGACGAGGTAAGTAAGCATATTCCCACCTTCGTTAAATGGTTGATTTCCTTTGAAGAGATAAATGGGAAAAATTGGGTTTCAAAATATATAAAATATGTGGGTTTTCAAAACATTCGGAGGGTTTGCCTTCCTACCATTCAACGTGTCGCAGGATTCTCTCTTCATTCCTACCTGGTGATAGGTGTCTAAAACACCTAATTTAATATCTAGTATTTATGCTTTCTTTGCTATTTTTCGTGTGAATTATGTATCTTATGCGTGTTTTTGAGTTATTAGGTGTTTTGGAGTCATTTGAGCAAAAGAAGAAGAAATCACCCAAATTGAGCCAAAGGGCAAAATTGTCATTTCAGGGGCGAACACTAACTGGAGCCCAGTCAAGGTTAAGGGGCAACTCTTTGGGAGGAGTATTAAAGACAACCAACAATGGTTAGGGGGCTGTTAGTTGTGTAGCCCTTATCAAGCGAGAAACAAAAGGGTGCCGCCAAAACCTAATGAAATCAAGCCCAAATGGAGCCCATTGAGGAAAACAACTCGGTCTAAAGAAGGGCTGTGCTCTACATGACCTTGTGCTATTGGCATGTGCGCTAGAAAGGCGACAACTACAAAGAGATGAAGTTATGTCTTTTTGAAACCGTGTAGGATTCCCAACTAAAAGAAAAGACCCGAGGGCCGTTGTTCCGGTGCCGTCGACCGAGCCTCGGGGTTGTTGCCGAATCGATTCAAGTAGTGGTTCAAGGGTGTTACAGGGGTTGGAAAAGCTCATACAAATGATAAGAACACGGGTCGGTGGAGTTGCAGGTGAAATAAGTTGAAGTCTCACGTTCTTTGTTGCCATACTGAGATTGAATGAATAGAGAAGATTGGAGGAAGTTTTTGAGTTCGGTGACAAGATTGAATGAACGGGTTTGTTTATGATTAGAAATTGCCAGGATAAAGAGAAATGGTGATAAATAAACAAATTGAGTGTCTTTATGTTTCCAAGTTTCGGGCACATAATGTGTTTGATAGAAGGCCCGAACGGTCTTGATCTGCCTTTCTTGTCACTCAACCAAAGACCGTTGCAATTGGTTTGCAAGCTAAGCAAGAAGATGCGTAATATGGATGTAGATTGAGAGCATGAAATTGGGGGTCGTATTGGTGGTGTCACGATGGTTTAAGAGGTAATGGTGGTGCAGAGGCCGTTGTCGCGAAATTGAGTAAGGCACTCGGTGGGATCCAACCGGAGAAAACCAGGATGGTTGTTTCGTCAAATAAAGAAGGGACAATGGTGCCGTATAGCATTGCAGAATCCGTGGTGGCACGCCTGTTGGAGCAATTATTGGTGGTTCGGTGCTAACGAGGGGAGTTCGCGCAAGATGACGAGAACTCCAGCTGCCATGGTTCATGGTGATGTAAACTCGTGGATGCGAATGATAAGAAGGAAGAGAAGATATTCGCCGTTGTCGCCGAATGGTGAGAAAGCCACAGATCGCACTGTGATGGAAAAGGCGACATGTTACAAAGAAAGTCGTCACAAAGAATGGGACAAGAGGTTAGGAAGCCAATAGAGAGGAAGGTACTCATGCTATGAATTTGTATGCTTGTGTCGGAATTAAGGAATGACTATGGCGCCGAGAGATACAGAGTCGCTCGGAGCTGCTGCATTGCAGGTAGCAGAGCCACAACAAACTGAGGTGAGAAAGTACCGGTGATAAAGAAACGGCTTGAGTCGAATTGCGCTAAGCGCAATGTTACTAACTGTGTCAATAAGTCGAGAAGAGCAGAGGTTACGGTGTGTAGCTCAAATGCGTAAGCTGCAGTGGATCAAAGAGGAATTCAATGCTGCCGCACATTGCATTGTGGACATGAACTCGGTGCTTGAGATGGTAATCACCTGCAGCTGAGATGATTCGTGTAGTGCCGATGCTCAAGGTGCAAAAGATCAAGGCAGGTGGTGTTGCCGCCAAAGCGAGGCAAACAAGTAATAGAGCTGAGGAATGCTGAACCGAAATGTTTGAGCTGGAAGGCAAGCGAGGAAGGAATCATGGAATTGTGAATGATTGAAGCAATGCTCGAGTTGGATGATGCAAGAGGTTTGGCTCAAGGATGGAGTTGAAGCTAAGTGAATTTACAGGATTAATGGAAAAAACCAAGTCAGCAGGAATTGTATGAAACTGAGTGAAAATGCGCCTTGCTGAGTGAACATAGTTCCTGGCTATCGGATTTAACCTAGGAGCGGGATCATAATGTTTCAATTGAATTTAAGCGGGTTTTGAGTTGGATACAAGAGTTGGCCGACGGACATATGAGCTACGAGTCACGCTTTTAGCGCGTTTTGCGAGAAATGGGAATTGGCTAAAATGGTTTTTTGTGAATGTGGACCAGCGAGAAGCAAAGCGGAGCTCCGGAAGTGTAGAATTGCCTGGTGATAGTACCTGATGAAAGAGGTGGCCTCGAGATATTTTTCCTGTGATCGGATTCCAGCGCCGGTGGCTCGGATTCCGGGATGACGTCATCAATTAGGCAACGCTTTTGGACCCAAAATTCCGTGAGACATATTTTCCACTCCTGGGCTTGGTGGACCAACTTGGAGACGGGTTTTGAGAAGAATTAACCTAATTTTGGGAAAGTATCCTTATGGGGAGAAAAGCATATAAATAGACAACTTTTTCTCTAAACAGATATATCTCCATTAGGGAGACTTCTACTTTTGTTCCGTGGTTTAGAAACATGATAGGTTTTCTCCTTGTTCTTGCTATGAACTCCTATGCCATGAGTAACTAAGTTTTTATTATTGGTTGAAGATGTAGTTGGATTTTGCAACCAAGTTATGATTTTTATGAATTAGTTTCCTCTCAATATTATCGTTTGATTTCTACGGGTTACAATAATTGCATGATTGATGGATTGCAATATGATTGAATGTTTGTTTAGTCGAGTCTAGAATTGATTGAACTCACATCCATATCTATAGCTATTTTAGGGTCTTCATCGAGCTATAACCTTGAATACGAGTAGCATGATATGATTAGGGTTTGTAGTGATACATTTTTTTTTTTTTTTTCATATATATTTTTTCATCATTTTTTTTTCTTTTTCTAGTAACTCAATCACTCTATTTCATCCTAGCAGTAATAACACGTCGATGTTTAGTGACCCACCAAAGCACTTAAAGAACAATTAATAAATATGGAAAAATAAAAATAGAATGCGATATGGTGATATTCCGAGATATGGTAACAAATATCATGTTAATTTGTGATTTCTGAGCTATATTCTTCCCTTTTAGTTAATTGGTTCCTCAACTCCTGCATTCAAAATGGTTCCATCCACTAATGGTGTCATCCTAAAGGCACAAGTTTCTAGATATCGGAGTTCAAAAAGCACAAATTTTTTCTTGTTTTTTTTTCTATTTTTCTGATTTTTTTTTTTAAAAGGCATAAAACAAACTAAAACAAACATATAAATGCTCCCCCACACTTAAACTTTACATTGTCCTCAATGTAAAATTGAATCGTCCAAAGAAGGTTCAAGGTGGGAAATTCCGCAAATGATATGCAAAAACAAGAAAATAAAGATAAAAGCAAATGCATAAAAATAAAAAGATAAGGATAAAGATACAAAACCGGTGGGTTGCCTCCCATTTAGCGCTTGTTTTAAAGTCGACGCCCGACTTAGCTTCTTGTAAGATTCATTCCCCATACACCAATAATCGGAAAAGTTGGGGATCCTTCCATAGAACCTGTTTTTCAAACACTAGCTTCACACAAATATTAGTAACATAAAGCAAAAGTGAAGCTATGAACCGATAAAAGCTTCCCACACTTATTCTTGTCCACACTTGGAAGTGCATAAAGAATATATAAGTCGTACTTCACGGTTTCTTGGTCCAAAACCTGCATAGTATGAGAATCAAGTATCTCTAATGGCGGATATCGAGATATAAAATCATTCAACAATATTTTTGAAGCACATAAATTCAAACCAATAAGAGGTAAAGGAGAAGAAACAATAGGCAAAAGGGTTAGATAAACCTTGCACAATCTCTTGTATTACGGAATCCTCTTCATCCTTGAAAAACTCAAGTGAATAATTCACCTCTTTTATATCATGGTCCTCTATTAAACCTTGCAACCATTCTTCGTCGTTTCTGCCTTTAACCAAAGTATCGACATAAACATCATCATTATAATCATTTGCACGCTCAATTGGGTCTTCCACAATATTGGTCCTCATATCTCATTCTCAACATGCTCCTCTTTTTTATTGTAAGGCACATACTCTTTTGCGGATGCAATATTATCCATAAGGAATTTCTTTAGAACACTCATTGCATCATCCTCAAGCTCTACCTTTTGAATAGGTTGTTGATCGTTATAAAGATCAATGCTTGAGTAAGGTACACTAGTGTCATCCACATTCCTCTTCGTCTTCACCTTGATCGCAAAAAGACTCCATTGTAAACTCCTCGGGATGTCACCATGAATTGGTTTAGGCGATGTATTTTCATAATAATCATCACTATCATAGTCAACATAATCTTGTTCCTCGCTGAATTTAGTGTTGCTAATCTCTAACTCATCCTTTTGAATAGGTGAATGATCATTATTACGATCAAGAGTTGAGTTAACTACACAAATATCAACAAAAGTCCAAGGTTCGCCTTTTTCAACATAACTATTCATTTCCTCCTTGTATTCTTCAATGCCTTGTCTTAAAGTGGAAACACCTTTTTGAAGCTCTTGGAGTGTTCCATCCAAATTCTGAATATAGTGTTCTATTTGTTTGTAAAGCTCATTCGACAAAGAAAAAGTAGAATTACTTACTTCCGTATTGTTAGGCCAATTATATTCCCTTTGAATGGGTGGATGATCATAACTACGATCAGAAATTGGGCCAAACATACTATGAGCACATTCGGTCGATGAAATTGGTTCCTTATTTGGGTTGTCCACAAATTGACTCCATGCTGTCCATAAATTGTTGCATTTCATCTACCAAACTAGAGGAAAAATTAATAGGAGTATAACTAGTCTCCCCTCCTTGTAGTTGCTCACTTACATATCCACCGTAAGAAGGTTGGAATGTATGAGAACAACTAAAAGGGTACGTGGAATATTGACCATAACCAAAGGATTGGTTTTGATTGTATTCCCCATAAGGGTGATAGTTTTCATGTTGTTGAGGTTGAAAGCCGTATTGATTGCTCCAATATGCTCCGTCCATAGAAATTGGTACCTGAAACGAGATTCTCAAAACTCGGTTAAGAACCAAAGAATAAGAAAAAGTAAAACAAAACTAAAACAAAAATAAGAAACCAAAAACGATTAACAACCGCTGCCTCCCCGGCAACGGCGCCAAAATTTGATCGCTGCCGTAAGCGACACAAATATAATGATAGTTGTTACCAATTTCATCGACACAAAACTAAAAGGGAAGAATATAGCTCAGAAATCACAAATTAACATGATAGTTGTTACCATATCTCGGAATATCACCATATCGCATTATATTTTTATTTTTCCATATTTATCTATTGTTCTTTAAGTGCTTTGGTGGGTCACTAAACATCGACGTGCTATTACTGCTAGGATGAAATAGAGTGATTGAGTTACTAGAAAAACAAAAAAAAATGATGAAAAAATATATATGAAAAAAAAAAAAAAAAAAAAGACCGATCAATTAGACCAAAAACGGAATAAAAATACACTTGGGAATAGCGGTATGTGTGAAACGTAGTCCCTGTCTCCGTCGCCTAAACAAGCGTGGAATGCGAGGATCCAAGGCAACTATCATGTACTTGTTGACAAGAAGCATCGCTTGGATCCAAAAGATCTAATCATGCCGTCTAAAAAAAAAAAAAGAGAAATTGGATCCAGTTTGATCCAATCATAAAAAAAAAAAAAAAAAAAAAATTATTATTGTGTTGAATAAAGTCACTCTTGGTTCCCTTGTATATGCCAATTGATTTGATGTAGCATTAAGCACCAGTAGCTCAATCCAATAGGATTAGGTTCATCTTAAGCATGATGACCTTCAGACAAATATGGGAAACATCGAAACACTTGTGAACATTCGCCAACATCTACATCTTTATCCATCTTCTTAATCTTTTCATTGTGATTGTGGTTTGTTAGTTTCCGAGTATTGTGGCTTGTTCAACTATCTAATTAGAGTTTATTTACTAATAATTGAATTGAATTTGCAAGGTACCTCCTCCTGTAGTCATTTTGGATTCGTTCATTGATTTGTCACGAATAGACGGAGTTTGAAATATAGGTTTTGTAGGTATATCTCTTGTAAACCTTCACGAGACTATAACTCGTCCACTAGGGACACCTAGGGGTTTAAAGGCTTGTTATTTATGCTAAAATTAACTGTAGCCTCGACGTCACGGAGTTGTATGTATTTGTTTTAGTTTTGTTTTGTTTGATTTGCTCGAGGACTAGCAAAGTCTAAGTGTGGGGGAATCTGATAGGTGTCTAAAACACCTAATTTAATATCTAGTATTTATGCTTTCTTTGCTATTTTTTCGTGTGAATTATGTATCTTATGCGTGTTTTTGAGTTATTAGGTGTTTTGGAGTCATTTGAGCAAAAGAAGAAGAAATCACCCAAATTGAGCCAAAGGGCAAAATTGTCATTTGTGGGCGAACACTAACTGGAGCCCAGTCAAGGTTAAGGGGCAACTCTTTGGGAGGAGTATTAAAGACAACCAACAATGGTTAGGGCTGCTAGCTGTGTAGCCCTTATCAAGCGAGAAACAAAAGGGTGCCGCTTTGAAACCTAAGAAATCAAGCCCAAATGAGCCATTGAGAAAACAACTCGGTCTAGCAAAGGGCCTGTTCTACATGACCTTGTGCTATTGGCATGTGCGCTAGAAAAGCGATGCATAACTACAAAGAGATGAAGTTATGTCTCTTTTGAAACCGAGTTCGATTCACAACTAAAGAAAAAGACCAGTCGTTGTTCCATGAGTCGTCGGCGAGGCAGCTGCGGAATTGTTGCCGTCGTTCAAGTAGTGGTTCAAGGGTGTTACACGGGGGTTAGGAAAAGCTCATACAAATGATAAGAACACGAATTCTGGTGGAGTTGCAGGACTGAAATAAGTTGAAGTCTCACGTTCTTGTTGCCATACAGATTGAATGAATAGAGAAGATTGGAGGAAGTTTTTGAGTTCAGTGACAAGATTGAATGAATGGGTTTGTTTATGATTAGAAATTGCAGGATAAAGAGAAATCAGTACAACAGCAAATTGAGTGTCTTTGCGTTTCAAGTTTCAGGCACATAATGTGTTAGATAGAAGGCCTGAACGGTCTGCTGCCTTTCTTGTCACTCAACCAAAGACTTTTGTTGCAATTGGTTTGCAGTGAAGCAAGAAGATGCAGAATATGGATGTAGATTGAGAGCATGAAATTGGGGCTGTATTGGTGGTGTCAAGTGATGGTTTAAGAGGTAATGGTGGTGCAGAGCTGTTGTCGTGGTGGAGTAAGGCAATCGTGGGATACGAATCGGGAGAAAACCAGGATGGTTGTTTGTCGTTATGTAAGAAGGGACAATGGTCTTTGTATAGCATTGCGTAACTGCGGTGGCGGCGGCTCTGTGGAGCAATTATTGGTGGTTCGGGGGCAAGCACGAGGGAGTTCGTGATGATGACGGAGAACTCCAGTGCCATGGTTCATGGTGATGCTGGTGTGATGCGATGATAGCGGTGGAAGAGAAGATATTCGCCGTTGTCGCCATTTGAATGGTGGAGAAGCTACGAGGATCTGACCGGTGATGGTGCGGTGACATGGTTACAAAGCCAGTGCTCTTTGTGCGGTAATGGGACAGAGGTTAGGAAGCCAATAGAGAGGAAGGTACTCATCTATGAATTTGTATGCTTGTGTCGGAATTAAGGAATGACTATGGTCTTTGAGAGCTAGCGGGAGTTGCTTCTGGGAGCTACAGATTGCGAGTGCATAGCTACAACAAACGGAGGTGAAAGCAGGCCCAGTGACATGCGGCAACGGTTTGAGTCGGAGTGCGATTAAGCGCAATGGATGTTACTAACAGCTGACTAAGTGAGAAAGAGCGAGTTACAGGTAGCTCAAATGCGGTGGGTTGCGGTGGATCAAAGAGGAATTCAATGCTGCCGCACATTGCATTGTGACATGAACTGGTGCTTGAGATGGTAAACAGCTGCAGTTGGAGATGATTCAGGTAGTGCTGATGCTCAAGGTGCGATGGTAGTGCGGAGTAGTGTTCTTTGCCAAAGGAGGCAGTGCAATAGGAGCTGGAGTAGAATGCTTGGCCGAAATGTTTGAGCTGAAGGCAAGTGAGGAAGGAATCATGGAATTGTAGTGATTGAAGCAATGCTCTGAGTTGGATGATGCAGTTGAGGTTTGGCTCAAGGATGGAGTTGAAGCTAAGTGAATTTACAGGGACAGAATGGCAAGAAACCAAGGCTGCGGAATTGTCGAAAACGGAGTGAAAATGGCGCGCCCGGTGAACATAGTTCGGCTATCGGATTCGGAACCGAGTGGGGATCATAATGTTTCAGTGAATCGCGAGCGGGTTTGAGTTGGATACAAGAGTTGGTCACGGACATATGAGCTACGAGTCACGCTTTTAGGTGCGTTTTCGCAAGAAATGGGAATTGGCTAAAATGGTTTTTTGTGAATGTGTGGACTGAGAGAAGCAAAGCGGACTCTTGGAAGTGTAGAATTGCCTGGTGATAGTACCTGATGAAAGAGGTGGCCTGAGATATTTTTCCGGTGATCGGATTCCGGCGCCGGTGGCCGGATTCCGGTGATGACGTCATCAATTCCGGCAACGCTTTTGGACCCAAAATTCCAGAGACATATTTTCCACTCCTGGGCTTGGTGGACCAACTTGGAGACGGGTTTTGAGAAGAATTAACCTAATTTTGGGAAAGTATCCTTATGGGGAGAAAAGCATATAAATAGACAACTTTTTCTCTAAACCGATATATCTCCATTAGGGAGACTTCTACTTTTGTTCCAGGGTTTAGAAACATGATAGGTTTTCTCCTTCTTCTTGCTATGAACTCCTATGCCATGAGTAACTAAGTTTTTATTATTGATTGAAGATGTAGTTGGATTTTGCAACCAAGTTATGATTTTTATGAATTAGTTTCCTCTCAATATTATCGTTTGATTTCTACGGGTTACAATAATTGCATGATTGATGGATTGCAATATGATTGAATGTTTGTTTAGTCGAGTCTAGAATTGATTGAACTCACATCCATATCTATAGCTATTTTAGGGTCTTCATCGAGCGATAACCTTGAATACGAGTAGCATGATATGATTAGGGTTTGTAGTGATACATCCCCGTAGTTATATGTAGAAATTGACCTTTGTTCGAATTGTTTGCGCAATGTATTACAATTGCATTGATTAGCCTATTTCTGAAACTTAATGCTCCTAGGAATTGAACTTGATTAGCGCAAGGCGTTAGGTTATTCTTTAGGTAGATTTCACATCGTGACCCTAATGTGTGTGTTGATAACTTTGGAAATTTAGGGAGTATTCTTGCAATAAGGTATTCTATGGCTTTTGATGATAGCGAGATTAAATACGAATTCTATTCATATATTCATAAACTTGTTTACAATTGAAGATGAAACCTTTATCCAATATTTCACATCCTTGATTTGCGTACTTTATTTGTTTTTTGTTTATTTTTATTTACACCATCAGAAATTCTTCCGGGTTATTTATATAGGAAACCATAACAATTTGACAACCTAGACCTCTCTGTGGGATCGATCCTTTCTTGCCCTTGCTATATTTATATTTTGAGTAGTAAGAAAGTGTAATTTATTTTTGACGCTTACGACAGCGATCACCTGGACACATGTGTGACCCATAAAAAGCTGTTTATTATTGAGAGCAATATCATAAAACCCTTTCTTGTGAGGCAGAGTCGAGACTTTTGATTACTCCGAACCCGAATTTTAGTCGAGAAGGGATGGTTAGTTCTCTCTCAACTTTTAAGACTGAGATTGTGTTCATTTATGTGTCTAACTTCTTATGACTAGTGTGCAGAATCTCTATGTCTTCTTAGCGCATTGGATACTATCATTACGGAGAACTAGTAAGTTGGAAAAATAGGTTTTGTGGGTATATCTCTAGTAAACCCTCACGAGACTATAACTCGTCCACTAGGGACACCTAGGGGTTTAAAGGCTTGTTATTTATGCTAAAAGTGACCGTAGCCTCGACGACACGGAGTTGTTGTATTTCATTGTTTTGTTTGATTTGTTCGAGGACTAGCAAAGTCTAAGTGTGGGGGAATCTGATAGGTGTAGAATACACCGTATTTACTATCTAGAGTTTATGCTTTCTTTGCTATTTTTCTTGTGAATTATGTACTTTACGCGTGTTTTTGAGTTATTAGGTACTTTGGAGTCGCATGGAACAAAAGAAGGAGAAAAGGCAACAATTCTCACGTGCCTGCTATTGAGAGCCGAGCCTAGCCAGCGATAGGAGACGACCACCGCAGCTTAGTCTAGAGAAGCATGGGCAAAGAAACTTGGTGGCCATTATCTAAGGAGGGGGTGCTTATAGTCATATGAGTACCCCCTATCTACTTCACCTAAGTGGGTATAACATTTCTTATTTCCTACACTTAAACCTAAAATTCAGAGAAGAATTATTTCTCTTATCATTTGTTCCTCCTATTTGTCGAAAAATGAGAAGAGTTGCGGTTGTGCCATGATTGAGAGAAGGAAACCATGGGAGTCGGAGGAAGGAGAGATTCCCGAGATGTTAGTGGTGTAATCACCGATGAGACATGGTAGATGCTACGAGAGACGAAGAATTTACTTTGTGAATAAAGGGGATCCGCATCTCGTGCGGGGTTGATTCGAGAGATTAAAACTCGAGTTGAGTTAGTTTGAGAAGATGTGAAGATGGGAATTAGGTCGGCTGGTGAAATTGAGGTTCGACGATGGAAATTGATTAGGGTTCGAGGCAAGCAAGAATCGAGCTAGGGTTTGTCTTTGGTTTGGTTTTGAGGACGAGATGGAAGAAATCGAACCGAAATTGGGGTTTGATCGGTGAAGATAAATGGAGACTTATGGATGGATCGGTGGTATGGTTTCGAACTGGAGGTGGATTTGTGGCGAGATAATATGAAGAAGAAGATTTTTACCGTTGATATTCATGAGGATTTAAAATTGTTTGAATGGAGAAGAAGGATTGATGACTCATGGGTGTGTTGGATTCGATGGAGATGAACATGGAATTCTCGGGTTTAAGTTTAGAAGTGGAATTGAAGAACAAATTGCGTTGCTAGGGAGAAGGATTTGTAGGATGTTTGAATGGAAGCGGTGGTCTTTGTGAGCTTGGTGAGGTTAGTGGTTTGTGAAGGTCGGGTGGTGGACAAAGTGAATGTATTGTTGATGCTCAGGAGGATGCACTGGTGAAAGTGCAGTCATGGCTCTGAGATGGCATTGCGGGTGCGCAAGAAGCAACTCAGGCTAGTTAAGTTGTTGTGCAAAGGGGGTTCTGCTGGTGGTTGTGCTGAAGGGTTGAGAGTATTATGCATTTATTCTTTGGTGTCATCGAAGATGGAATGGTTGTGTGCAACCAAGTGCAAGTATAGAATGCAGAGAGATTATGCATGTGCAATTTGCGATAATGCAAGTGAAGCTGAGGTTAAGTATGGCGCTTTGGCTAATGAAATGCGAGCAAGGACAAGAATGGGTTCGTAGGTTTGGCGGTGGTAGTGTAGCAATGGGGGAAATGGAGCCGAAGCTGCAGGTGGTCCAAAACCGGTGGTCTTTGTGAGGCTGGGAGATGAGTCTTGAGCAACTAGTATTGGTGGTTATGTTGTTGTCTTGAGGTCAGTGTATGATGGGAAGATGATTGGCCTAAGCTGAGTTGTTGCACTAGTTAAGATGCAGTTTGAGAATGCAGGTGAGTGTTGAATTTGCAGCTGCAGGATTGAAGCTGGATGTCACTGAATGCAAGAAAGTGCAGGTGAACTGAGATGATTGTCATGGTCTGTGTACAAGGGTTGTTGGTGAGAAATAATCCAACTCAGGTGGTGTTTGCCAGCGAGAATGTATTGCAGGGCTGGAGTTATAGGCTAAGATTGGTGGTTTGTAGCTTATGTGCTTATGGGTTTTAACTGAATTTGATGATGGTGCACGAGAAGACTGAGTCGATGCTGTTAGTCGGCAGAGATGAATTCGAAAGTTGCAATGGGGATTGGTGCTGGTCATGACAGTGTGGAGTTAAAGCAGATGGTTGAGCTGTAGGTTAACAGGGAGATGCATAAAAGGGGTTTGAAATGGTTGCATTCTGTGATGAATTGACTGTGTCTGGAGTTGGAAGTAGAGACGTTACAGGGAAGGCAGCCATCATGGCTGAAGCACAATGATTGTGCTACAAGTTCTGGCCAGTGCAACTAGCCCAGGCCAAGTCACTCAGCTCAGCTGAGTCTGACTTGGGTCTAACTCAGTTTGGCCAGTTCGATCGGGCACACCACGATTTCGGTTGGACTCGGTCTGACCGAGTTGAATCGAGCTGACCCGTTAACCCGATCGTTTTGACCCGTTGACCCGGTGACCGGGCGGACTTTGCCGGTCACCGGAACCGATTTCCGGCGACTTTTCCGGCCGTTTTAAGCCACAATACCGATTTTCGACGACGATTTTTGGGTCATATTTTCTACATGGGTTTCTCATTCTTATGGGCTTGGTGGATTTTCATCTAATGAACTTTTAAGACTAGACCTAATTTTAGAAGTTGGAGAAAAGCTATAAAGGGAAGGTCTTCTACAACTTATATCATATCTTATTCTTGGAACTTTGGAGAGCCACTTTTGTTTACGCAACTAGGGTTTGCTTTTGTTCATCTTCTTCTTTATTCAACTTATATTTTTGTGATGAACTCCATAGCTATGAGTAGCTAAATTTAATATTATTGGTTAAGGATGTAGTCCTATTTCTAAAACTTGTGTTTGCTTTATGTATTAGTTTTCTCTCTTGATTATCGTTCAATTCTCTACTATTTTTATGATCACATGATTGAAGTATTGTGATAGGATTATGATGTTTGATTAGTTAAGTGACCAATTAATTGAACTTGCATCTTAGTCCATAGCTATTTTAGGGTTTTTCATCAAGCGATAACCTTGAATTTAAGTAGCATGATATGTTTACGGTTTGTAGTGATACACTCTCGTAATCATATGTAGAGTTTGACCATTGTCCGAATTGTTATGTGCAACGCATGAAAATTGCATTGATTAGCCTATTTCTGAAACTTAATGCTCCTAGGAATTGAACTTGATTAGCGCAAGGCGTTAGGTTATTCTTTAGGTAGAATTCACATACGCAGCCCTAATGTGTGTGTTGATGAACTTAGGAAATTAATAGATTATCTTGCTCTCTTGATTCTCTAGGCTTTTGATAACACAAGAGATTAAATCGTAATTCTAATCGTATATGCAAGCACATGTCTAAGATTGAAGATGAATTCCTTGACCAATATCTTTCTCCATTGATTACTTTCTACAATTTACTTTGCTTTTAATTTGTTTTTATTGCTTAAATAGAAATAAGAAATCCCCCAATTGGTTACTTTAAGAAATTGATTACGAAATAACTACAATCGCCTCTCTGTGGATACGAACTCTTTCTTATCATATACTTTAGGAAAGTGAAATTATTTTTGACGCATACGACAGCGATCAGTACGTAGTTCAACGGTTGAAGGACTTAGCAAAGTAGTGGGTGGACGGTTAACCAAGTCTTCGCACGACCTGGAACTGGTTTCACTACGATCTTCCACTCTCCCACTCTTCACTCATAAAACCGTCACACTTACTGGGATCAATGTGTTCGCTATTCTGACAATATAAATAAGTCTATGGATCCATGATTGAACAACAATAATTTTTCGAGCAATCACTCTCAGAAATTCCATCAATCGCCCAGAATTTATTCAAACTCCACAGTTCATCAAATTTGCAGAAACCTTCAACACATCCACACTCCTTGATCATCATTGATCCCACACAATTCTCAGCTTCCCTCCTACAGATCAACCCATCTCCCTCTTTGTGACTGAATTGACTCTGGAACGGCCATTGACTTGGTTTAGGCCGGAGTCCTACAGATTGATCTCTCGAATCTAAGCACTCCCTTTGCAGTGCATCTGTGTGAGGTTCAGCAGTTTTCTCGGTTGAGGAGTCTCGACAACACGCTCGTCTCTTCATTTCCCTAAAAAACCAGCAAACCGTTTTTCCCTATCCACAGATTGGCGACCACAGTGGGAGATTAATCTCTCGGTTGCAATCTCTCATTTTCACAAAATGGTTGATCTTAGATCAGGTTCAGTTACCAATCCTAACCCAAACAATACTAACACTAGCAACAACGGTGGTACTCCAGGAACCATTCCTAATTCCAACGATGGTGGTAATATTACTCCTCCACAAACCAATATCGGAAGTAATCCTCTCTTTGGTCGGTCTCTCGAAGAAATCAGAGAAAATCCACCCACTATCACCGATCTCATGAAAGTCCAGTAAATTCTCGCCAAGAATCAAACTGATATGGCTCTACTCAGAAGGAGCTATGTAATTACCTCAAAACTCTCACTGACAAGATGTCAGACAAAACTCAGGAGAAGGGGAAAGACAAGGAAACATCTCCAACTATAAATCCCGAAGTTATTCCAGTCCCCGACGATGATGAAGCCCGCAAAGCTGCAGAACCTGAACCTGCCGGTTTCATCACCTGTGAAGACCTGGAACGTTTTACGGAGAATTGGGGAAAAGGTCATGCACCGTCCGTGCACCGTCATCAACCTCCATATCTCGCTGCTACACAAAGAATCCCTCTCCCAAAAGGTTACACTTCTCCAACGTTCACGCTCTACAATGGAACGGAAAACGCTCGAGAGCATGTTTCTCGATTCTTGGAAGCATTAGGAGAACATGAATACAACCATTTTTTCCATTTGAAGGAGTTTTCAAAATCCTTGACGGGTCGAGCATATACTTGGTATAACAACATTACACCAGGGAGCATAGCTAATTGGGGAGAAATGATTAATGCTTTCTACAGGAAATACTTCTTTGTTTCTGAGCAAGTTACTCTTTCCGACTTAGGAAGGATGACTCAGAAAAATACTGAAAATCCGAACGACTATGTGAAGAAGTTCAGGATTCAATCTTTGGATTGTCATGATCCTAATGTCACTGGGCAACAACTGGTAGACTTGTGCATCAATAGAATGATTCCAGTCTATAGAGACTTTTTGGAAAATCTCCGATTTCAAACCTTTTCAGAACTTCATGAAGCGGCCAAGAGATCAACAACCACTGCTCCAGCTTTATTAAAAAGAACCAAGACTGTCAAAGTCGAGGAACCGAACGCTCTAAGCAGCACCAACAAGCGTTTAATCAACAAGCAGTACAATGTTGAAACTTCCATGAATGTTGCTGAAGGGAGCAAGATAAAAGATGAGACACAAAAACACAAGAATGCTCCTCCGACGTCTCACCCTCTAAAAGCACCAAGGAAGGACAACCACAATCACCGGTTCAGCATCAACAGAACGATCAAGAAGTGCCTGACTTCCCTTTTCCCATTGAATAAGTGATCGAACTGTTGGAAGTCTGGATCCAAGATGGTGCGATCAAATTGCCTCCCGTCAAAAAGGAACCAATCGAAGAACAAATGGAAAATGCACGCTCTTGCCATTTCCACAGGTATGTCGATCATCCAACAAGTGATTGCGAACTTTGAAGCGCATATTCAAATAAAAAGGCCGACTCGAGAGGGAAGGGACCGAAGGAGTGCACAAAAATCCTCTCCCGTCAGAACATTCGCACTCTCGAGAAGCCGGTCAAAGAAGCAGTCCAATCCCTAATTGAGCATGCCTGTGAGTTACTGTACTTATCGAAAGCTCAAAGAAATGATATGTTTGATACATTGAACCACATCATGTCTGGGAAACGATTAGACATTCAAGAGATACTTTCTTAACCTCCAGTAACATACAAGGAGATGTACGACTGGGGACTTCTCACCACAGTTCATCTCAAAGGAAATGAATTCAAGCAAGCATTGGTTGACGTTGGCACTGCTGTTAACATCATCCCTTTGAAAACCCTTAGAGCTGATGGCATCACTCGACAAGAACCAACTCATGCTCCTATCTTAATCAGAGACCATGAAGGAATCTCCAGAGATGCTTACGGTTAAATCATTCTCAAGATAAGAAATGATTCAACCTGGACTGAAATTAAAAAATTTATAATTAAAGAGGATCCGGGATATGACATGATTCTTGGGCGAGCGTGGATTCATGATGGAAAAGTTGCTACGATATCTTCACCTTCAGTTGCACAATTCTTCGTTAAAGAAAGCTCTGACTCGGAAGATGATCAACCATTCTAGCATTTGGGAAAAGTCGAAGCCTTGATGGAACTCACACAAAAACCTGGGGAGAGCGCCCACGAATTCTTCGGAAGGTTTCGCACTCAGGAAAGTCTTATTCCCCCTGATGCATATGTATTACCAACTTTCAAATATGCTACCCTAGTCCGGGGACTCAGTTCTGCTCAAAACCTAGCTATCAGTAAATGTTATGAGTGGTTAGTCTCACCTCAGCAATACTTCACCAAATGGTTAGATGCATAAACTCTCCAAATCCATCATCTCACTAACACGGTCATTGCTAGGATAATGACTGAGTTTCACAATCAATATCCTAAATATTCTCCTTTGCACGAGTGTCCACATGTGCCACGGAATTGGAAAGCTCCACCAACATGGAATCCACGAGGAATTCCGAACCAACAGAAAATGTTCAGGGCACGAGAAACCAAACCTAACAAATTTCATGAAGGAGATTTGGTTCTTAAGGCAACTAGATGCAATTTGCATTCCACAAAGAGTTCTAACTGGGAAGGGCCTTTTATGATCGCTAAGTCAGTTGCTGGAGGATACTAGAAATTGGCTGACATCAAGGGCAAGATAAGTATACCAGTGATTCATGAGAATTGGCTCAAGATTTTCGATGCATGAAGCGTTCAACATTGGGAGTTTTATGTCTAAGACAAACGTTCAAGACATATGACGTTTGCATCTTTGGATTTTATTTTACCTGTAATTTCAATTCCTCCAAAACGTTTGCAATACTTGCATCCAGTATTTGAATTCAGCAATTTATCAAAAGTTCTTTTATTTAAGAAAATCTCTATCAAATCCAAAATCCAAAAGAAAATCCTCAATCACCCATAAATTCAAAACCAACCAAAAATCAAAACCAAAGTAAAATCTCACATCTCTCAGAAGTTCAGGAGATTATGGAAAGAAAACTAAAGAAAGCCATCAAAGTATGATTTCTGCTTCTTAGCATTCTCCAAGACTTGCAAAGCCGCTTTCTACGACTCCAGCTTCTTGGTCAGCTCAGCAATCTCAGTCATTTTCTCCATCACGACAGCACTAGTAAAAGGGATGTTCTTCACTATTGCTTCCTTGATGGTGTTGATCTTCTGACGAAGCCACTTCAAGTTTAAGCCAAGTCTCTCAGAATTCTCCAAGTTGTACTCCCAATCAAAGAGTACATCTCGAGTTACAGTATCTCTGGCCCTGGATCGTATATCATCTATAACACGCAATATGTTTCCTAATTGCATTGTCAAGAAGTAGCTACGTTCAGGATCTCTCGTAACAACAATATGACCGTACATCTTCCATAATTTCTCATACATATTGGCATACCCAGTGGGAACGCTGAATCCGCCAACAGATACATGATACGGGAGTGAAGCACCAAATGGAGGCTCACAAATAATCCCTGCATTGGGATATTCGTGTATTATTATACGATTCTCGACTACTGGAGCATCCTATATGGTCATTGCAACATCTTCTTCTGAGACAATCTCTTCTGTTCTTGGCTCGGTTTCAATAGCAACTGGAGTCTCGGTTTCCTCCACGGCTTCAGCAACGATATTCTCATAACCCTAAGGTGTAGATCTGATGATGTCACTGCTTTGATTCACCATATTGCTCGAATCACCAACATTGGTTCTGCTATTCTCAACTTCAGTATTCGGCGCCTGATACGAAGATTACATGAGATTAGGAGGATTCAAGCTTGGGGATCAAAGGAAATCATAAACTCTAGCATGTAGGTGAACTAGCACTATCTAAGTTATTTATTATGCATCAAAGATATGGGAAAATGGTGTGGAAGTCATGAAACACGTTTTTCGACAAGCTCGTCTGAAGAAGTTTTACACTGCCCTGTATAAAACGGCGAACTGGCAGTAATTGGTAAGGAATCTAAGGTTGAGTCAAATACAGTTCTCTTTATATGGGTGTTTTCTATAACATATCAAAATTTCATAGTAATCGGATAAACGAGTAAGGAGTTCTAGCCAAAACATTAGACTACATGCCAACTGAAAAATTCCTGAAAGTCTCCTGGAAGTTTACTGTTTCGTAGATTTCGGCCCCTAAATATGCTCAAAACTCTAAAAGCTTCTTCGACAAAGCTTGGAAATTTCATGGGGATAAGGATACATGGGTATATTGCGAAAATCTGATGTCGTATGAAGATTTTATAGCGGTTTTGCTAAAAGGCTGAATTCTGAATTTTCTGATGACATATTTCATTAAAGTTTTCTCACTCATTCGCGTGGATTATCATTCATTCAATCTCAAATCAGCGATATTATACTTCCATGAAGAAAATATGAAGTGGGTACTTACTTGAGGAGTCTCCAAGTCATTCGAAGGGTTAACAAGGTTGGCATTAACATTGGGAGGATCATTACCTCCATTCGGTTCCAACTCTCGAAGGTTCCCATTCTCACCATTATTTGCAGACGAATGAGCAATCTGGCCGTGTCGAATTTCCATAACAATCTCCTCCTGGACGCATCAACAATAATCAACATTATTTCATTCAAATAAATCCCGAAATCACTTACACAAAAGGATACTCACATCAACCTCTCTATCGATGCTGGATTCCTGAATTGTTCGTATGGAGGAAAGATGAAGACCATCAATAACCGATGGAGCAAAATTTTGAAACAAATTAACAGTATTGTTTTGGGATCCTAATTACATGGAAGAGAAAATCGCAACGATAAGAGAAGTGCAAATAACTCACCAAAGAAGCGGCTGGGGACTGCATACTATTCGCTATCATTCTGTAATTCATCCTGCTCCTGATTTCTCCACCCTGAGGACTGTCTTGCCATTCAGAGAAGTCTACAGGAATTCGAGGCCTCACAGCACGACCTCCCTACAATGAATTAATCGAAACAATTAAAGGTGCGATTACTATGCTTTTACCAAAAATCATAAGAAAATATCTACTTGTGAAGATTCTGGAGATGTTTTTCTTTTATCACCACTAGAAAGAGGTTTCAACCGTGGGCGGTCCAAGAGTATTTCAGCAGAAGGAAACACTCGTGTCAGAGATTTGACATCCATCACAAACTTATACAAGCGTTCGAGTTGTTGATTCAGTGCATAACACGGAGTTACGTAAATATCTCGCCGGTAAAAGAAGACACATAATCGCTCCCTTCCACATGTGTGTTATCTAAATGATCCTTCAAATACTCAACCGATGGTTTATTCATTCGATGACCTGGAGCACACTGATCGAGACCCATTTGTCGAGCTGCTCTATCAATATTATATTCTTCTACCTGAAAATTTCCTTGAATCACCGACACTAGGTAACTAGGAGTGCAACTCAGCATAAAAGACTTCTCTCCATTACTCAACTCGATACCAGACTTCAAGTTAATGATATCTTTAGTATCATTGAAAGTGATCAATTGCGAGAATAAAGGAGGAACTGTCTTCCAAGGACGAAAGTTGAACTCAGACTCAGTGTCTAAAATGCTGGTGAGGCGTGTCTTTGGTCGTGGTCGCTATGTAGACCAATGCATAATCCTAGCACTATTTTTCTCAAAGATGGCATGACGAGTGTCAACATTAGGTCCTTGTAAGACCCTACGAGGAGTTGGAGCATATTTTTCAAGGTGCTCCCACATTAAAGCTTGGAGAAACATGGTGTTAGCATATGTTTCAATTTTCATGAACCCGTCGGAGACACTGGAGTCTACAACCAGGGAGTCTAAGTTGGCAAATAACGAACCCAAAAATAGACTACCAATGAGAAGTTTCTCACCTTTAGACATCTTTATGGCAAAAGGAATCACATGGCTTCAACAAATGTCCATTATCTTCAAGAATGTCTCTAGACAGCCACAAGCATAAGAAAGCAGCAATGGTTAAGGTGCTATCGACATGTTCTTCAGGAACTCCATCTCTCGGCCACCAGTATCTCAACCATTCAGCATAGCAAGTTTTGGGTGGATCGTTGAGTTTGTGCATTGTAGCTTCCAACACGCTAGATATCACATCTTCCTCTGCTGAGAGTTCTCCAGGGAAATTACCAGTAATTGGAAGATGCAACAGAGAAACTACATCTTCCAAAGTGACAGTGAATTCTCCCCATATGCATATGAATATATGAGTAGGAATGCACTAACGAGCAAGCAGAGCCACCATACCTGATACATCATGATTGATCACTAAATCCCCAATCGCTTGAATAGCTCGTGTCACTTGTGCACGATCCAGCATAGTTCTTACATGGATATAGCCCAGCATGTGACGTGCCCATCCGGAGAAATACGCCAGGGGTTTTCGAGAAAGTTTGAGTTCCACGTGAGAACCCAAATAGTGCTTCTCACTCAAACAGAATCTAATTATCGCCTGAGGACTTACCAACTTGTTCTGAGTAGTGCTTCTGGGATTTATGAGAAACTGAAATGCGGAACCTGAAGGACGCCTTTCGGATTTATACTGAAACACAAAGAATTCGTCATCAACATTTGGAATGTTCTTGGTCTTATCCTCCTTTCTCCTAGAAGTCCTAGAATCATCATTTTTGAAGATACATCAGCAGAAACCTCCTCTCCGGAAGAATCCTCTCCAGAATCATCATCTCTAGAAGATGCGTCTGTAGAAACATCCTCTCTGGGAGTTCTCTCTCTAGAAACATCGTCTTCAGGAGCGCTACTACGGTAATCAGTCATCTTAGAAAATTGATGTGACATTCATACACGAATTTCATCAACACAATGGAATTAAAGCGACAGAATAGTTATGATGCTCACATCAATGTCTACAAAAAATGGTAATCCTCAACTCTTACATGTTTACGATGTCACAAACTTAGTGATAACACCGTAAAACTCTAGAAATTTACTCGTTTCTTCAAACCTGCAAGGACGAGCAACATTTAAAGTCAAACACCTGACTTTTCATGAAACCATGAATGCTTCATGTGACCTTCTATGTGAACATCCGCTGATTTTTAGGTGTACATACACTATAAAGTCACCAAACTCATACATACACTACGAATTCATCGACTCATGGAAATATTGTTTACTTTCAACAATTTTCCATAAATCAAAGTTTGATTTTTCTTTTCTTTTTTAAAACAAAAACGTGAACAGGTCACGTAATTAAAAAAAAAATCGTGAATTAATCACTCACGTAAATTGTATAAAAAAAAAACTTTTTTGTTCATACGAGCATTCGTCTATAAAACGAGAGTCTTTACTATTTTTGTAAAAGTCTACATGTTTCAAACAAAGTTTTGAAAGTTCGCAAATAAATTTTATCATGAACTACAGGTCTTTTCAAAATCCCTTTAAACTCTAAGGATCATTATTTATTACTTCTACTACGAACAAACCTACGTTCTCAAAAATATTTGTGAACGTTCATGCTTTGAAAACAAATTTGGGTTTTCATGAAACCTCATAAACAAAATTTTCTCTACTGCAACTAGACCATGTCTATTCAATAATATATGTATCTCTTTCATATTAGGGATTTTTTTCGTTTCTTAAACTATTGAATGAACGCGCATACGTATTTTCAAAAGCAACGAAATTTCATAAAACCTACATCTACATACTCACATGAAATTTTGTTTTATGAACAATTCATGAAACATACCAAAACCTACATTTAAAAAAAAAAAAAACGGAGGTACCTGGTCGGCGCCGGTCGGAACTTGACCGGACGGCAAACGGCGATGATCGGTGGCGACTGAAATCCGGCAAAAAACGTTTCCCTTGCTGCAACTCGCGTGATAATGTTGAAGAGATGGAGGTGCTTGGTCGATCAAACATAAAAGAATTTTAGGGTCTCTTCCCTTTTATATTAATTTTATTTCCAAAACCTAATAAAATACGGGTTTCCTTTTTTGGACTCGGGCCCATAAATCCTAAATCGACCAAAACTGAATTTTTGACCGACCAAACAACGATGATTCATCTCTCTGTGCTCAAGGAATCACATTATATCATACCATCAGGGTCCTCACCCAAATATTTGCTCGTACATGACACCATTGGAGCAAATCGAGGATTCTGATAATACCTTTGTAGACCGAGTTCAATCACTGATCTCGTCGACTGAAAATCACCATTTTATGATTCTTTGGAACATGATTTGTCCCTCACTAGCGGGGGGACTTAATGTAGATGGTGGATTTTCAACAAAGGGCAAAACCGTAAAATCATGATGCATGTTTCTGACACGGCTTTCAAGCAAGCGACGATTCGTATTTTACGAAGCCACGATGAATATGTCTTTCGAAAAGCCTCCACTAGCTGAGCGTTCGATCCCTGGCATTTCATCGTGCCCTCTATGTAGAATAACATAATTGGGTGGTTCTCCGTAGATTGAGAATAATAACGCCTTCAGGACGTCGGTGATACTCACTGTTCCATGACTACATGAGAGAGACCCCCCTCTACATAGAAGAACGATTGGGCGGTTCTCCGTAAGATTGAGATCAATAACGCCTTCAGGACGTCGGTGACACTCACTGTTCCCTGACTATGTAGAGAGATCATGTATAGATCCAGGCGGTTCTCCGTAAGATTGAGAGCAATAACGTCTTCAGGACATCGGCAACACTTGCTGATTCACTGACTATATGCAAGAGATTAAATTCTACCGTGATATTCACCACTGAATTCCTAGAAGATAATCTATCTTATCTCATTACTCCTATTTCATGTTCGAAATGGTAATACATAAATGTATTACTCCGATTACATGATCGAATTCACGGCTGATCTCATGAAATGGTAATAGATATTACTCCGATTTCATGGTCGAACCCACTGCTAGTCTCATGAAATGGTAATATCACCACTTATTCTATTACTCCGATTTCATGGTCGAATCCACGATCCCATGGAATGGTAATACCTATTTTATTATTCCGAATTCATGGTCGAATCCACGGTTGATCCTATGAATTGATAATAAAAAACTACTCACTTTTATTACTCAGTTTCATGAATCATTCTCCAGTGAATTTTATAAATTAGTAATAAATACTCAATAATCAGGCATCTGGACTACCACTTAGTAAGCCCCATAAAATGGTGCAAGTGTACTCGAAAATGATGCACGAACGAGCACCCAAATGCGCGAACGCACATCCAAAATATGGACAGATGAGGAATCCCGCACAAAATAGGAGAGAGAAAATAATAATATTAAAATAATGGAGAAGCGCCCATGGGCCGGGCCCACCGGCCGGCTGGCCGTCCCCTAGCCGTGGCCGGTCCAATGCTTCCTCCATTATTTTTCCTTAGTTTTGTTGTTTTCATAAACTCATGAAGACTTCTCCATCTCAACAACTTTCCTTGTTTGAGCAAAACTCATGGTTTCTCCATATTATCGTGGTTTCCCCAATTTTGTGTAGTTTCACAAAAAATAATAATCTGGAAAGGTGTTGCGAGACCGGGCAACTTAGCCGGACGGTCATGCCCAAGCCGTGGCCGGTCCCACACCTTGAAATCCCTAATCTTTCATAAATTGTTATTTTTCTCATCTTGTGAAACTCCCCAGTTTTAGCAAAATCATGGTTTCTCCAAATTTTCTCAAATATTACGCAAACCATGAAAAAGCCAAAAGTCAACATGGTCACATGACCGACTAGGCTACTCACGAAAAATATATTAAAATATTATTATTTTAATATTCACAAAATATTGATCAAGCGAACATACTTGCTCATTCGAGCAAAATCGATTCAGTCAAAGATCGAACTCTTCTGAAAACCTGAAATATTGCTCAAACGCACATCAGAAAATGCTGAAACTCTCATAAGCTGAGACACTGGAATTATGGAGACACGGGCATGCTTCCTTGACCGACCAAGGGCGGCCCAAGGCTTGCAATAAGTCGGTCCCACATATTTTTCACATTTTTGACCTAATTTGCGCAATCGTTCATATTAGGTCCAAACTCTTCACAACTAACTCAGAGTTTGTGCAAACGCCCATCAGCGGTCCCAAGACCACCGAGGGCTGGTCTCATGCCACCTTGGTCGGTCCTTCACTTTTCTATAATTAGGTTTTATCACCTAATGTTCAGTCGAGCACTATTTCAGTAAATGATGAAACTGTATTTAATCATCATTCCTTCACCGACCGTATTTAATCATCATTCCATGAATCGCTGAGCAATCGCTAATCATGCGCAATTCAACAAAACTTAGATTCACTATCTAAAACTAATAAAATACACGTCTGTCTTGCAGAGACTCCACGATTCATGATACGTCAATCACGTCACATGGGGGATATCACTTAGGGTTTTGGTCTGGCGGCCTACGGCACGTGGATTCATCCACGATGAGAAATGTGAGTAAGTCGTGCAATGGTTGAAGGAGTTAACAAAGTAGTGGGTGGACGGTTAACCAAGTCTCCGCACGACCTGGAACTGGTTTCACCACGATCTTCCACTTCCCCACTGTTCACTCATGAAACCGTCAACTTACTGGGATTAATGTGTTTGCTATTCTGACAATATAAATAAGTCTTTGGATCCACGATTGAACAACAAAAAGCTCAGAAATTCCATCAATCGCTCAGAACTTATTCGAACTCCACAGTTCATCAAATTTGCAGAAACCTCCAACACATCCACACTCCTTGATCATCATTGATCCCACAAAATTCTCAGCTTCCCTCCTACAGATCAACCCATCTCCCTCTTTATGACCGAATTGACTCTGGAACGTCCGTTGACTTGGTTTAGGCCGGAGTCCTACAGATTGATCTCTCAAATCTAAGCACTCCCTTTGCAGTGCATCTGTGTGAGGTTCAGCAGTTTGCTCGGTTGAGGAGTCTCAACAACACGCTCGTCTCTTCATTTCCCTAAAAAGGCAGCAAACCATTTTTCCCCATCCACACTCTATCTCCTACTCTTGAGACAAAAGTCGTTTAGATGTATAGACTTTCATTATACACATTTGTTATTTTGAGCCGAGTTTAACTCGCCTCTCTATTTCTCGAAATATGAGTTGGTAAGCTTTCGCTTTAACCGAATTCATCTTTACCTAGTGACGAAAGTCATGTTATGTTTCAATCACTTTGGAAATTGCTCGTGAAAAATGGTGCGTGAATAACGGCTATATAACGTTCTCTGAGAATGTTTCAATGAATGAAATGAGAGTTTAGATTACATAACCATTGGTAGGATATAAGCATTGTTGTAGAAACACATATATGTATAAGTCCTTATTCATTAAACCAAAGTTTGCGAACTTTGGTGATCAAGAGAAATGGAAGTGGCGCAAGCCAAGTCCGTGAACTAGCGAAAGTTCTCACCCGAGAATTTCTACTGGAGTTTGTGTACTCCTTCCATGAGCTTAAGTCCGCGAACTTGAGTAGGTTATATCTAAAACCGGTTGTTCTTGACTAATGTTTATTTAAACTAAGGAATGCTTTTGCAAATCGTGGCTATAAAGTTCATGAACCGATTCGAGTGAATCAAACCGTTTTTGCTTCGATTGTGTATTGTGTAGTTACATAAGATCTAAGCAATTGAACAACTCTCTAACTAGTTCATTTGAGTCATTTGAACTAGTTATGGTGAAAAAGAATATGGTTGATATGAGAGTGATCTAACCATTTGGTTGACTATTGTTGAACCAACAAATGTTAATGTTTGGGTACGGTTCATAAACCCAGAATTGAACATTTCATTTGTGTGTAACAAGCTAAGTTTTGGATCCAATGGTTGAGAAATATTAGCTTGAATCTATCAGTTTTCATCTAACGGTGAATATTGAATGCTTTGTTACCAAGCTAGCATTGATTGCAAACACTGATTTGAAAGACTATATAAGGGAGAACTCTAGCAACTGGGAAACCTAATCCCCACACCTTACGTGTGATACTATTTTGCTAAGCTAGAGTCGATTCTCTTTTAACCTTTGGTTTTCTTCTTCTAAAACCAGGTTAACAACCTAAAGACTTCATTGGGATTGTGAAGCCAGACCGATACTACTTTTCTTGTAGTTGTGTGATCTTATCTTGATGTTTCTATCGTACGAGTACAATTGAAATAATTGGCTTGAGATTTATATCTCCGATAGGCAAGATAGAAAAGAAATCACAAACACTTCGTCTCATCGTTTGTGATTCCGCAATATCTTTTTATTGCGATCGATTAAGATTATTGTGAGGTGATCAATAATACTAGGTTGTTCTTCGGGAATATAAGTCCGGGTTATTGATTGGGGCATGTTCACCTTGATAAGACGGAACAATACTCATAGGTTTATTCGTGGGAGACGAATTTATCTATTCTGTAGACTTTTCTGTGTGATACAGATTTGTTTATTGAATTCTTCGACTTTGGGTCGTAGCAACTCTTAGTTGTGGGTGAGATCAGCTAAGTGAATCAAGTAGTAGCATCATGCTGGGATCAGAGGCGTAGGAGCATAATTGTACCTTGGATCAGTGTGAGATTGATTGGGGTTCAAACTACGGTCCAGAATAGAAGTTAATTTGGAGTATGCT
>JAJJWW010002593.1:0-16840 GCA_023531295.1 Papaver armeniacum
TGTGTCATCACCGTATGACTTTTTAAAAGCTAGTTTACTTAGTCCTATTTTGT
This sequence comes from Papaver armeniacum, assembly GCA_023531295.1. Lineage (NCBI taxonomy): Eukaryota > Viridiplantae > Streptophyta > Magnoliopsida > Ranunculales > Papaveraceae > Papaver > Papaver armeniacum. The sequence continues at coordinate 54 of JAJJWW010002593.1, forward strand.
TGCCCTTGTCATTGGTGCAAAGTTTTTTTTTTTTTCTTTTTTTGATAAAGAGCTCTTCTTCATTTCATTGATAACTTTCCCAGAAGTTGAGGTTACAAGAGGTTTCAAGACATCAATATACAAAGAGTAATAGACAGCAACACCATACAAAACTAGCAAAACCAAGTGCTCTAACAAGAGAAGAGAAAGAAACACCGGAAAGACTAGAAGATATGTATGTAAGAACCGATTGGAATCGGAGGAGAAATGGTTTTGGATCACAAATCCACCATTTTTGATGATTTTCTTCTTTAGAAAGAGATACTCCAAGATAGGGAGTGATTTGCTTTGAGTCTTGAATATGCCCGATGAGATTCCTACTACCAGAAAACTCACCGCCCATTGACCTCTGAACACCATGAAACCTAATCAAGAACAACCATGAAAGTTGATAGAATATGCTATAGAAGCATAGGAAGAGTCGTCATAAAGACGAAGATGACTTGCCACCGGCAAGGGGAATAAATCCCAAAACTAAACCTAAAAGCATGAAAAACCTAATTAATCTAAAAACACTTGATGAAAACTAAAACAAAACAGGTACTGCTCGGATCCACTCCAAAGGAGCGGTCTGAGTAGTTAGAGGTTCTTAGGAGAAAGCCTTTGTGTGGAAATCCCTCATTGTGAGAGATGAAGGAAAGAAAAAGCTTTGAGATCATAGCAAGTTGGTGCAAAGTTTTTTCATGATTACAAGTTTTTCCTTCTTTCTTTTTATCTTAGTAGAATTAATTTAGGTACTAAACTTGCTCGTTGGTGTTATCCTTAGGATGACTTTATTAATAAAGTATTTTGCGGATGGCTCTAAAGTTGCTTGGAAAGTGATAAATTCATGTTTGATGTTTCGAAAGTTGGCATCCGTGAATCGTGATGGAATTGAAATTAAAGCGGCTTTGTACTTTAGGTGTTAGGTCTAATCGTGGCAAAAATAAATAAATAATTAACTTTCTTCCTTTTTTTGCGTCAATGGCTCACAACATAACATCACGATTAAAGAACTCGGGGTTATTCTTTTATTCTTCACTCAAACCATCTTCGGTGGTATTTTGAAAGAATCCTATTATTGGGGTCACGTAAGATTTTGATATCAAAAATTGGATAGGACATTTAATGTGCCCAAAAAAAGTCAGATTTACCACTTACGATAAAATTAATTCTTATCAAAACTTAAATCTAATTCAAAACCTAAAATTAATTCTTATCACCCTCTTTCTATCTTATTGTTCTCAAAAGAACAAAAAACAAGACAAAACAAAACAAAACAAAACATAAACTCTTTAATTTTTTTCTTCTTCACTTGATTCTCCAAACAACTTAAGTTGATTCTCAAGATGACAACAAGACAAGAGTGATAAGATGGGACGATTGAACTTCAAACATGCCAAGTTGTTAATGTCTTTAATGGAGACTTGGTGAATGAATCTGTTCAAACACCAAATGAATCCTATTAGGGTAAGAATCGAAAAACCCACCATTTATATATTTTAGATTTAGATTGGATAAATAGGTTAGATTGGTGAAGTTAGGGATCTCAAAATTGGTTTTGAGACGATTCGTCTAGGATCATATCGACCTAGCCGTAAGGTATTAGTTCTGGTTGGGGTATTAAAACTCCCTGTGTAATGTCCTTTACGGTTAGGAAATTTGCAAATCCCAACCGTAAATTTCTTATTACAGTTGGGACTTTCTAGTGAACAAGTTCCATTTTTTGCATAAAACTCGATATTTCCTTATAGTTTCGACTAGGAATTTCCCAATCGTAATTTTTCACCTAGTTGTATATACTTTATTTACGGTTGGGTCGCATTTTTTTCCCTAGCCATATACTAGTCTTATGGTCATGCGATGTATAGTACTTCCCCAGATGTAAACTTGCTTTACGGTTGGTAATCTATTGTTTCTCAACCGTAAGTGCATCATTGAAAGTGATCATTTTTTTCAATCTTTTTATATGTTTGTACCATTTTTAGGAATCGAGAAAATGAAAAGAATAAAGGACCACAAGAACAATCAGTGTATGATATTTCGACAATGATGGTGCGTACACTAATTATACCGTATACTTTCTTTTGTATAAGTTTTCCAAATTATATATAAGTATTTGAAGTTTGTGAATTTGATATGAAAATAGGTCGACCCAGTTATGGTGGTGAGGACATGTCATGTTCCATTGACAATGGGGAGATGTTGAGTGTTGAACAACAAAGAAAATTGTTTCTCAGACTTCATGAGTTAGACAATCCTAAAAGGGATTATCTCTATTCTTATAAGGATTTATTTGCAAGGGGGTTCCAAGACGCCTGAGATTTCTATATCATCTTATGAGTATGTTCATGATGCGTGTCGTAACCACAACAAATTAATTAATACTTTACTACCTAATTAACAAGTAATATAGGGTAGTCAAGGTCGATCCCACGAGGAGCACGAGATTCTAGTTGTAAAAATTGTCACGAAAGGGGGGTGTAAAAAGAAAAAGAAAATAAACAAAACAATTAAAAGGTAAAGTTGAAAGCAATAAGGAAGACAAGATCAAGGAATCCTTCTTCGTTACGAAACAATGAATCAAGTTATGTTCTTTTTACTTGTTATTAGTCACTGATTATCACCAACCGTAGGATAGCAGGTACGCTTAGCTAGCCCCAAAATCCCTAATTTCACTGAGTAACAGGTCCGCTTAGTTATCAGATTCTATTCAAAAAGAACCACCCTGAGGTTCGCTTACAAGATGTAATTCCTTGAATGCATTAAGATTTATGAATTTAGGTTTTAGTACTAGTAGTTAAACTTGTTCGCTTGGTTCACTTTCTAGCGTTGTTTCTACACACAATTGCTCCACGGAATCCCTCCGCAAGGTCTCGTGTTTGCTACTTATGTAAAGAGTCGAGAACGATTACTTATCCCCTAACTTTCACTAGCTTTAGATCAAATTAACAAATCAATTTAGCATGCATTCTAAACAATCTATCAATCAATCATGAATGTCATTAAGATCATTCCTATTAGTAAAAACAAACGATAATCATGTGAAAAACTTCAAGATAGAATTAAAACAAAACTTAAATCGTATTAAGAACTAGGAATTCATCCTCAATCAATAAAATTAGCTACTCATGTTAAAGAGTTCACACAAAGAATAAGAAAAGAAAAGAATTGTGTGTGTAGAGATGTGTGGAGAGGTGTAAAAGATTTCTCTATTTATAGGCTTCAATATTCTCCAAATCTTCCAAGGAATAGAATCCTTTTCCTTTAGCAATTCAATTTCCAAAACCAAGCCTTTCTCAACTCTTCCACCTTCTCTTTCCAAATTTGAGCCCAATTCTCCATCCAATTCCAAGCCCAAGTCTTCACACCCATGAGAGAAATCCATAGAAAATTTCGGAATTTTTGGTTCGCCGGAAAATCGGGATTGTGGCCGGAATTTGGGGAAAACCTCGCCTTCGGCCACCTGAAAATTTCTCCGTCAGTGGAATATTCGACGGAATATTCCGTCAGTCCACCGTTAGGACTAACGGTCAAACGTCAAACCGTCAGTCAATTGTTAGTCAGCGGGTCAAGGCAGATGAGAGTCAAAGCTCTCGAGTCACCAATCAGACGAGTCAATTCTGGTTGGTCTTACGGAGTCTTACTCGGATGAGTCTAGTAATGGATCGGTCATCGAACTGAGTCAGGATCGGAGTCGAACTCGGATCTGACTCCAGTCGAGTGAGAAGGATGATTTGGCCCAGAGTTTCCTATTCTGAGGACTTTCCGGCCGTTGTTTCAGGCCATTCTTTTCCTGCTCTTCTCCTGTAAATCCTAGCATACATCTAAAACAAATTAAGCATTCATTTTGTTCATCCCTGCAGCTTCATTCTTCCTTTGATCAACAACAACTCACCCTTCAATTTCAACCAATGACCCATCTCCGATTTCAACAACGGTTTTCACCCGAACAATCTCTAAGCTTCAATTCCTTCATCGATTCCCAGCATACTTGAACCAATTCCAATCTTCATATGAACTCATTACAATCGAACTGCACTTATCCTCTTTCTCCTCATATTCACGACACATTGAGACCCATTTCTCTTCCAAAGATTAGCTTCACTACTTCTGTCAATCTTCAACTCACCCAATTCTTTGAGCGAGGAGAACTCCAATTACTCTTCGTTAAACACCAACACCATCAATTTCTCGCATCTTCTTCTTCCACGAGTCTTTTCAATACCCATTATCGATTCCACAACAACTTGCCTCACGAATCGACTTCATCATTAGCATCCATCTCCAACAAACCCATTTCTCAATATCTTGATTCGATTCAAACCCATTCAATCCTTGATCTATCGAACTCAAAACCCATTGTTCTTCTCACTGTGACTCTCGATTCGGCGAAGTTCTCATTCAACCCTAGCTTTTCTTTCATGGCAACATCTCACTCTTCAAAGATCGAACATCATCGATCGAGCAACTTCTTCCTCGGGTCTCACGGTGGCTCAATCTTGTTCTCGATCGGACCGCTTCTCTCAATTTCTCGCCTCTTTTCTCGATTGCATCTTCTCGATTTCTAACTCGCTTTATGGCTGCAAGCTTAACCTTCATTCCACCAGCATCATCGATCTCTGCCATGACAGCAGCAATCGATCCCAATCGATTCAGCGAGCCTAAGTTCTTTCTCCAAACAACAGAACCACCTCCAACACCTTTCTCGAGTCGATCTTTTTGTGTTAAATTTAAATGAAATGAAAAATATGAGAGACGAGTTCTCTCGATTTAGGGTTGGGTAGATAAGGATATGTACACATGAGATAGGACTCCGATAATTACACCCACTAGTAGGTGATAAGGGACACCACGATAACAACCCCTTAGCCTTGATGGGCACTGGTTTTAGTACTCCTCCAATTGGGTTGCCCCTTAACCTCAATCGGGCTCCACATATCAATGCTTTGTAAAATGACCTTTTTGCCCTTTTGGTTCAAATTGAGTGATTTCTTCTTCTTTTCTCCCGTGCGACTCGAAGTAGCTATAAAACTCAAAACAAGCGTAAAATACATAATTTACAAGAAAAATAGCAAAGAAAGCATAAACTACTAGATAGTAAATTAGGTGTATTCTACACCTATCAAATTCCCCCACACTTAGACTTTGCTAGTCCTCGAGCAAATCAAACTAAAAACTCACAACTTCAAAGCGTTCAAGCGTCCCAAGCATCCAAAAAGCTATGAGGACATAGAGTTTCGCATGCTAGTAATAAGAAGTTAGAAATACTAAAGAACATATTCTCGTTCTTAATTGTTGAGTGAGAAATAACCACACCATAATGAGAGAAAGCGTGTTTGAGAAACGATCAATAAGCATTTCGCCTCGACTTCGCCTCACCAAAAGGATTTTATGATAATTGCACTCAAAAAAACGGCTTTTTATGGTTCTCACATGTGTGCGGGTAGGAATGAAAGAGAATTCTGCAACACGTTGAATGGTGGGAAGGACAACTTAGAAATATTTTTAAAAACCCACATCTTTTAATATTTTGAAAAACCATTTTTCTCGACGATCTCTAAGAAAGGAAATCAACCATTATTATCGAGGATGAGATTACTTACTCACCTTCACATCCGATCGCCAATTATGATAACACCACTCTCACGGCATCCAATAGAAACGTCTTCCGCTCCCTCGTCTTTAACTTCTTGGTCTTCGGTTTCAACTATTTATGATAAACCCTCGAATTTCATAAATCCTTGACAATTTGTAACTCTTTTACCTTAAAATCCTTGTCGCTTGAAACTTCCTTATAGATTTTCCTTTCCCACGGCTTATTAACAAAACAAATATTTCTCTTGTTTTTCTCTCTTCTCTTTTTTTTTTTTTTTTTTTTTTTTTTTTTTTTTTTTTTTTGAAACAAGAGAAATAAAATACAAAATAAACCATGGCCGTGGAAGAAGTATTTTACCGCTTGATTCTTCACAACTTGTATCGTCTTGAAATCATAAACTTCAAAAATTCTCACCTTTTAATTTTCTTCGCTTTCATGAATAAGTCTTCATACTTGGATATAAAATTACCTCATTGTAGTGTAAGTCCTCAACATATATGTAAAATCCGCTCTTTGTATGTTGCTTTACTTGAATTTGAAATTTGCTCTTTTTCTCGTTCCGTTGCTTGTAAACCTTAAACTTTTCCAACTTTCCTTGTAGATTTTGATGTCGCTCCTTGTTGATGATGAGAGTGTTTCTATGGATCCGTTGTTGTCGAGAGAGAGAATGGTGCTAACTGCAAATCGAACTACAAGAAGGAAGCTTTCATCCATGGACGTCACCCTCATGATTGACAAAATTAGCACTCAAGAGATCAAAGAGTAGCTGCTTCTATTGGTGGGAGGTTGGGTAGCTCACCATTCTACCCGGAATTAACGTACGGTGACACACACTCAAAAGAAGCTCTTTAGTAGATGGAAAATTTCTGGTCGGTGCCTCACATGATATGAATACGGGTAGTCTCCACTAATGATTGATCAGCAACTCTAATAATGCATTTCTCCTGCACCAAATTCGCATCACCGGCACGATTAAATCCATTATTTAACACTCTAACAAACAAGAAATCCGAATGTAGTTCTCTAACACTTCCAAGTTCAATTATGTCGGTCAAAATCTCTATGTAAACATACCTATAAGTATGCTAGGGACTCTAAAATCTCTAAAAGTTGGAGTTTTAAGTAAAAACCTTTCTTTTTTTTTCAAATTTTTTTAATTTTTTTGTAATTTTTGTTTTAAAAACATGCTTAACCACTCCCCCACACTTAAACCTTACATTGTCCTCAATGTAATTGAATCCTCCTAGTAAAGTCAAGGTGGGAGATTTTAACATGATAAGGAACAAGAAAAAGAAATAACAAAAAGCAAAAGGATAAGAAAAAGAAATACAAAACCTATGGGTTGCCTCCCATTAAGCGCTTGTTTTAAAGTCGACGGCCCGACTTAGCTCTTGCATGATTCATTCCCCATATACTAACAATCGGAAAATTTGAGGATCCACCCATAATACCTGTTTTTGAAAACAATAACTCCATACAAATATTAGCACAAGAAAACAATAGTGAAATTATCGCTCGATAGAAATTTCCCCCACACTTATTCTCGTCCACACTCGGAAGTGTATAAAGAACATAGAATTTGGGAATTTCCATGTATTCCTCTTGGCAAACCTGCATAGTGTTAGCATCAAGTGTTTCCAATGGTGGATATCTAGAAACAAAATCATCCAAAAATACTTTCGAAGCACATACATTCAAACCAATAAGAGGTAAAGGAGAAGAATCAATAGGCAAAGGGTTAGAAAAACCTTGCACAATCTCTTGTATTATAGAATCCTCTTCATCCTTAAAAATTCGAGTGAATTACTTACCTCTTGTATATCGTGGTCCTCTATTAAACCTTGCAACCATTCTTCGTCGTTTTCTACCTTAACCAAAGTCTCGGCATCATTAAAATCATTCGCAAGTTCAATTGGGTCTTCCACAAAATCAATGAATGTGGTTTCATCCTCTAGCATCATCTCTTCAACATTCTCATCATCGGAATCGGGCCATTCTTCCCTAAAATAATTTTCCCTCGGTATAAATTATAAGATCTTCTTGTGAGGGTGTTACTTAGTTTACAACAATAGGTAAGTGATATCCAAACTCCTCCTTTTGAATAGGTGAAGGATCTTTATTATGATCCGGAGTTGGAATAACTTCCTCATTGTTGCAACGTTCATACACTTCCGCGGGACTCCCATCTTTCCCTAAGAAATTTTTTTCCAAGCACTAAATGCATCATCTTCAAGCTCTACCTTTTGAATAGGTGTTTGATCATCATTAAGATCAAGGCTCGAGTAAGCTACACTAAGCGTCTTCAAAAGTCTCCAAAGGTTGGTTAATTTGTTCGTATATTTTCTCCGAATTCCTTTGAATTTCTCGATGTGATTCTTGAAACTTTTGTTGAAGATCCCCAATCATGGGACATCTTATATCGCAAAACTAGAGAATTTCTCGATCATAAACAAAACTATCCTCCCATCCTTGTGATTGTCCACTTACATACCCGTCATAAGGTTGTTGATATGTATGAGAATATCCATAATGTTCTGTAGGAATTTGATCATAGCCAAAAGATTGGTTTTGATTGTATCCTAAGGATGGTTGGAAGTTGCCATAATGTTGAGGTTGAAAACCGTATTGATTGTTGTAATATGCTTGCTCTTGTCCACCATACATGGAAAACCGATACCTGAAATAAGATTCAAAAACTAAGTTAGATACGGTATAGAATCTAACAAAGCAAGAATAAAGCAAAAGAAAAATAAAAACAACTAAAATCATCGCTGCTCCCCAAGAATTACCAAAATTTGATGCGTGTCGTAACCACAACAAATTAATTAATACTTTACTACCTAATTAACAAGTAATATAGGGTAGTCAAGGTCGATCCCACGAGGAGCACGAGATTCTAGTTGTAAAAATTGTCACGAAAGGGGGTGTAAAAAAGAAAAAGAAAATAAACAAAACAATTAAAAGGTAAAGTTGAAAGCAATAAGATGACAAGATCAAGGAATCCTTCTTCGTTACGAAACAATGAATTAAAGTTATGTTCTTTTCTACTTGTTATTAGTCACAGATTATCACCAACCGTAGGATAGCAGGTACGCTTAGCTAGCCCCAAAATCCCTAATTTCACTGAGTAATGGTGTCCGCTTTAGTTATCGAGATTCTATTCAAAAGAACCACCACGAGGTTCGCTTACAAGATGTAATTCCCTGAATGCATTAAGATTTATGAATTTAGGTTTAGTACTAGTAGTTAAACTCGGTTCGCTTGGTTCACTTTCTAGCGTTGTTTCTACACACAATTGCTCCACGGAATCCCTCCGCAAGGTCTCGTGTTTGCTACTTATGTAAAGAGTCAAAAGCGATTACTTATCCCCTAACTTTCACTAGCTTTAGATCAAATTAACAAATCAATTTAGCATGCATTCTAAACAATCTATCAATCAATCATGAATGTCATTAAGATCATTCCTATTAGTAAAAACAAACGATAATCATGTGAAAAACTTCCAAGATAGAATTAAAAACAAAAACTCAAATCATATTAAGAACTAGAATTCATCCTCAATCAATAAAATTAACTACTCATGTTAAAGAGTTCACACAAAGAATAAGAAAAGAAAAGAATTGTGTGTGTAGAGATATATGTGATGTTGTAGAAAACTTCTCTATTTATAGGCTTCAATATTCTCCAAATCTTCTAAGGAGTAGAATCCTTTTCCTTTAGCAATTCAATTTCCAAAACCAAGCCTTTCTCAACTCTTCCATCTTCTCTTTCCAAATTTGAGTCCAATTCTCCATCCAATTCCAAGCCCAAGTCTTCACACCCATGAGAGAAATCCATAGAAAATTCTGGAATTTTTGGTTGCCTAAAATCGGGATTGTGGACGGAATTTTGGACTTAGGAAAACCGCGTCGGCCACTGAAAATTTCTTCGTCGGTGGAATATTCGACGGAATATTCCGTCAGTCCACCGGTAGGACTAACGGTCAAACGTCAAACCGTCAGTCAAGCTGTTAGTGGCGGGTCAAGGCGGATGAGAGTCGACATCGAGTCGGTGAATCGGGTGAGTCAATTTGCCTGGTTGGTCTTGCGGAGTCTTACTCGGATGAGTCTAGTAATGGATCGGTCATCAAACTCGTCCGGATCGGTCATCGAACTCGTCAGGATCGGCTCCAGTCGACTGCGCTGAGGAAGGATGATTTGCGTGAGTTTTCCTCTGCTTTTCTGACTTCCAAAGTTGTTTCTGGGCCATTCTTTCTCGCTCTTCTCCTGTAAATCTAGCATACATCTAAAACAAATTAAGCATTCATTTTGTTCATCCCTGCTGACTTCATTCTTCCTTCGATCAACAAGAACTTGACCCTTCAATTTCAACCACGAGACCCATCTCTGATTTCAACAACGACGTTTCACCCGAGAACAATCTCTAAGCTTCAATTCCTTCATCGATTCCAGCATACTTGAACCAATTCCAATCTTCATATGAACTCATTACAATCGAACTGTACCTATCCTCTTTCTCCTCATATTCACGACACCGCCAGACCCATTTCTCTTCCAGCATTAGCTTCACTACTTCCTGTCAATCTTCAACTCAGCCCAATTCTTTGAGCCAGAGAACTCCAATTACTCTTCGTTAAACACCAACACCATCAATTTATGCATCTTCTTCTTCCCTAAGTCTTTTCAATACCCATTATCGATTCCACAGCAACAACTTGCCTCTAAATCGACTTCATCATTAGCATCCATCTCCAACAAACCCATTTCTCAATATCTTGATTCGATTCAAACCCATTCAATCCTTGATCTATCGAACTCAAAACCCATTGTTCTTCTCACCAACAGCTCTCGATTCAGGCGAAGTTCTCATTCGAACCCTAGCTTTTCTTTCATGGCAGCATCTCACTCTTCAAAGATCGAACATCATCGATCGAGCAACTTCTTCCCTCGGGTCTCACAGTGGCTCAATCCTGTTCTCGATCGATCTGCTTCTCTCAATTTCTCGCCTCTTTTCTCGACTGCATCTTCTCGATTTCTAACTCTGCTTATGGCTGCAAGCTTAACCTTCATTCCACCAGCATCATCGATCTCTGCCATGACAGCAGCAATCGATCCCAATCGATTCAGCGAGCCTAAGTTCTTTCTCCAAACAACAGAACCACCTCCAACACCTTCTCACTGAGTCGATCTCACTGTGTTAAATTCCAGAAATGAAATGAAAAATATGAGAGACGAGTTCTCTCGATTTAGGGTTGGGTAGATAAGGATATGTACACCCCACAGATAGGACCTGATAATTACACCCACTAGTAGGTGATAAGGGACACCCTGATAACAACCCCTTAGCCTTGACTGGGCCTGGTTTTAGTACTCCTCCAATTGGGTTGCCCCTTAACCTCAACTGGGCTCCATATATCAATCGCCTGTAAAATGACCTTTTTGCCCTTTTGGTTCAAATTGAGTGATTTCTTCTTCTTTTCTCCGTGCGACTCCGAAGTAGCTATAAAACTCAAAACAAGCGTAAAATACATAATTTACAAGAAAAATAGCAAAGAAAGCATAAACTACTAGATAGTAAATTAGGTGTATTCTACACCTATCAGTTCAACAAAATGTTGATCATAGTGGATGAATGGTTTATGAACTTGTTTAAGTATTTTCGTCTTTTATTACGTAAGACTTTGTTTTAGTGTGTTTGGTTATGGATTTGGATGGATTTCTTTTGTTTTAAGCCGTGCAATATTTTAATTTAGGTTGAATGAATAATAATCTCTTGTTTTAATTTGTCTAATCCTATATATATATATATATATATATTGGACGAAAAATAAGATGATAGAAATTCAAGGTGACAAACGGCTAGGTCTACACTTCACAAAACCTAGTCGTTTTCTGTTTACGGCAGGGAATTCCACACCATAACTTAAAAGTTCCCAACGAAATGTGTATGTCTCAGCCGTAAGTTCTTCTGTATTAATTGAAATACCACTTACGGTCGGGAAAATCCTAAACTCCTAACTGTATATAGTTACGGCTATGTCTACACTTCAGAAAACCTAGCCATATAATTCTCAACTTCATTGGGAATATTAAACATTTCATTAAAACTACTAGAATAATATACATATTTCATAGCGTAATATTGAAGGAAAATACATAGCATAATCACAACATTTAAACACTTAATCATGTAGGTTGAAATTATACATAGTTCTTTCCAAGATCCGATAGCAATGATCAAGCTCAAAATGGACCTTTTGAAAGTAGAAAACTATAGTTTGGGTGAGAAAGAGTTGAGAGAAAGGTCTTTTTATAGATCTTAAGGACCCAGCGGCTAGTTTTTTGAAAAGCCTAGTCGTTTAGAGACTCAACCATATTGGTCCAAGTCAACAATTAGCAATAAATGCTTTATTGAGAAGTCAACAAATTTACACTGGGTATCCCAGCCGTGACATTTAATTACGGATGGGTTTCACTATCGTTAACGTCACGAAATTTTGAAAACTCAGCTGTACGACTTGGATTCCGACCTGGGAATATGGAGAGCAGAACTTACGGCTAGGAATTTGGACCGACATAGCGTAGTAAATGGCTGAGAATTTAATTTTTGGTTCGTTTAGGCAATTACGGCTAGGTCTATGCTGATTGAAATCTAGTCGTAAGTACCCATAAATTTCAAATTTCTTTGTTTTTCTTTTAAAAAAATAAACAAACAAAAACACAATAGACCGAGATAGTTGTTCATTCATATTGAGTGGTTCAAAGTACATGGCAACATATAATCACAACCCTTCCAAAATATAACTTATCATATAATCACCGTTCTTCGCCACATTTATTCATCCTCATTGTCACTCATAAGTACACATGGGGTATTCCTCGATAATTTTAATACCGTCCAAAGTTCAAAACTTTCCTCGAACCGATTACACCAAGCCTTGGGGATTGAGCCATGACAATCATATCCCCTCTTATATGGAGGTAATGGGTATCCTTCTTTCAATTGGAGGCCGATAAAATGGTTAGTTTGGACATGCGCCATCACAACTCTTCTTGGTGACAATTCTTTATCATAAGTACATCTTGTTGGTGCGAATGTAAAACTATGTCCGTAGGAGACGAATGGCGCAATGAAATGAGTTGGCGAGTAGATGGTCACATATTAGCATGCTCATCCAATAATTTGTTTCCAATCTAGTTGTAACACCCCAATTATTTTTATGTTAGTGGTTAGGTTGCCCCTAATAGAAACTTGAGTTTAAATAAAAATAAATTAGGTTAGTAAAATAAATACAGGTTAAGTTAGTTTGTGGAAATAAATTTTCAAATCGTATTAAAGAAGAAAAAGCTCCGCAGCCACGAGTAGTGAAGTCTAGGGAAGAATGACTTAGTTTAGCAGCAAGGAGAGGATATTCTAGGTTTTGATCTCAAGTCTAAGGCAAGTTTATTCTTGATTTATAATTTAATATTGATATTATTTAAGTTTCAAATGTTAATCCTCTTTAAAATCTAGGTTAAGAGCCGAAGGTCTAGTATAAATTTCGAATTAGATTTAATCTAACACCTAAAATAATGAGTCTTATTTGAACCGTAAAATTTTTTCTTAACCATTAGATCTTTTTGAATTTTGGATATGATATATTTACGATGTCATATAAACTCGCTCAAAATTTCAGGACGATTGGACTTGGAGAAGTTATCTATCTCTAATATAAAACAAAGCATGGACAACTTAGCTTAGATAAAGGACGCTCTGGATTCATTCTTGGGGAAGCTAAATCTATGGTTGTGGTTGTTTACATCATTATTGTATCATTAATTTTTAGAATAAATACTTAATTAATCTGTTATCATAAATGTCTTATAATTGTCTTAATAAATATACTTCATTAAATAAATAATAAATTTGTTAATTAAGAAACATAATAACTTTTAAAATTTTTTTTATCCAATTCCATTTTCTAAATATATTTTTATTAAATAAATAATAATTATATTAATAATTATATCAATAGAAATTAGGGATAACCAGGGTGGTGTTTGAGAGTGGTGATGCATGGAGCCGGTGCCGATAGTGATGGTGGTGGAAAAGGTAGTGGTAATGAGTCGTTCTGGTGGCGGTGGTGCAGGTTCAGTGTCCTTAGTTAAAATTGACATAATCTTTGTAAGTTATTATGAACAATTGTCATTTTTATTCTTGCAATAGATACATCTAAGGTTGTAAGTGTTTCTCATAACTAATGATTAAAAATTTATCTAACGTCTAAAGTTTATTTAACAAATTACTAATTTTTCATTTATCTTGCATAATAACCATTATATTAATTTTCCATGGTAGACGTTGCATCAAAAACGATAATAACTAAATTATTCTATTAACAAATATTTTTATTAAATAATGATATTAAATATAATTCGATTAACTAATGTCTAAATTGGCCAACATTTATTAAGTGGATCACAATGGTGTAAAGGAAAAAAAAGTTGTCGTGTGGTTGGAAATGGTGATGGAAGCTATTTCAGTATCAACAAAAATGGTGGATGGTGTTTTTGTAGTCGTAAGTATTGGTGACCAAATTGCACCAGTGAGTAATTTCGCATCGTCTCACATATTTCTTATTAAATGGTAGAATGTTATTTTGTTCAATAATGAATAACCTCACATTTAGAAGATCAATGTCGTAGATTGTCTGACGATTTTGAAGAATTGGAGATATATATTTTCTGAGTCGAATGGGTTGACATTTGAAATGGCTTAACGTTTTATAATACAATGACTTGGATAAATGAATTAGTATTTATTTATGTTATTCGGATTATAAAAAACATACAATGTAATATGTATTGTAGAGTCCATTCGAGTTTTAATCTTTTGGACCATTTTTAAAGGGAAAAAATCAACAAGAATCTTGACATTGTTAATACGTACACAATTATTTACGGGACGAATGAGTTCGAGTGTTTTAAATTTTTTAACCTACATTAAAATTTATTTTGGTTTTACGCGGTCACTAAAATAAGGGAGATGCACAAGGGAAATACGTTTCAAATGATTGATAATATTTTTTTTTGTCTTTGCAAACTATAAAACATATCAAATATCGTTGGTTTTTTGTGGAAGAATATGTGAAAAATAATTGACGATTGGGTACGGCTCGGGAAGATACATTATTTGGGAGAATGTCAAACTATCAAACATCTTGGAAGGAATCATATATGAATACATGATGATAGATTAGTGAATTTGAAGAATAAAAATATCTATTGATTTTACGTTCACTTTATAATGACAAGTAAACTCCATAATTAATAAAAATACTAAATTTAATATCGAGATGAAAATTATGCCCGTGCCGTTACGGCACGGGTTAAGAGCTAGTATACCTATAAATCAGAGAACTTTTCTGCAGAATTTATAAAACTGTACAGTTAATAAAACCAAAGTTTATATACTTATACAACTTAGAATTAACTAAAATTTTAATACGAGTAACCCATTTATGTCATGAGTATCTTTTGTAAAAATTTCAAGTCAAACCGAGTTAGGGAGGTACCCCAAACAACAGATGTTTTGTAGTTACACTGTAAAATTCAGATAGGTTAAGAGAATAGAACATATCATAATTCGATATTCAACCGTTAGATTTCTTTGAAATTCGTATAGAATGTCCTTGATATTGTTATGATTGTGTTGTGAAAATTTCGTTATGACCATATCAGTATACATGGTGTATTTGATAGGTATAACAGAGTTATATATGTGTGCTTGCATGGTAAATTATTGAATTAACCTATTATATATATGGTTGAAGTTTCAATTGAATTGTGTGTATATGCTTGAAGCTTACTATGTGCTGAATTTCAAGATGATTCAAATGGTCGTGTATGTGTTGGATTATTGTTAAGGTATAAATCCTTATTTTGTGGTTCGTTATGTTTGGATACTAGTTCATGTTTATCTACTTGCTAAGAGGTCAGGTCCGCAAAGCTATCAGGCTTGTGAGAACCGGTGAGCAGTAAACGTGTATGTTTATATGTGTGTGTTCACATTTAATTATATATTGAGATTAAGTATTACAATAGCTACCGCGCTTATGAGTATTGGTATGGCCACAATAATTATCATGCATGTGAGCGTGCACCAGATAAGAGGTTGTCATTGAGTTTGCCGAGTTCAGGGACATGACTATTCAAATAGAGTGTGTCGCGGTGGGAAATAGATGCAATTGTTTAATCATATGTGTATGTGTGATTCGATTGGTGAATGACTCTGATCAGCTTTAAATTATTTGATTCGGAAACTTAGGCTCTGGTCTTCCTACTGTCATAGTTAAGATGTTTATTATCACTTGATACTTTTGTTGCTTATATGATTATCAGTAAATCTTATGGATAAAGAGTGAACTTGTGATTTAAGGCTTTGACATTGTTTTGAGTTTTTTTACTTTCAGGCAGCAGAATAAGTAAGTGGGTTAGTTATGGGGTTTTCTTTAGTTTTCGCTGCAATATCTGGGAAAAGTGGAACCTCTTCCTTGATGTAATTTTAAGTTAAATTTGTTTTCCCTTAATCTCAACAAGGTTATCACATTGTTATTTACTTGAACTGTTTGATTATTTAATTTTGGATAATAACCATTTAAAGTGCTTTGTGAACATTATCTATTTATTTAATGGTATTTATCCGATTTTCTTTCGTAGCTCGAAATTATTTTTATTTTAAAATAAAAAATCTAGACATACATAGTGGTACCGCGGGATTTTGGACTCAGTTTAGTGCTATAAATAGCCGGGTGTCATACTAGTGTTTCCAATTAAACGCCGTTCAAATGCTTCAAACCTCTCATTTAACACCTTGCCGTTTATTCTCTTTCAAATCTCATTATTGGCATGTACAAATCGGGGAAACCACGTAGTTTAAGCAAACAATTTTGTCTTGCATAATTAACCTGATCGATATTCCAAGTGTTCACCATGGAAAAAGGTCCAAGTTGGTCCACAAAAACATGGTAACCACAATGCCCATCGCCTTCGACATCGTCGGCGGCCTTTACGTAATCACGAATAAAATACGTCAAATAGTGCATGTAATTTTAGTATATGATGTACGTAGGTCAGAATCATCTACCTTCCTCATCTTTATGGGGTGATTTCATCCAGACCTTATTGAAAAC
>JAJJWW010002594.1:0-218248 GCA_023531295.1 Papaver armeniacum
CTGCACGACTATTTAATTAGCCATTACACCTAACTTTTAAAGTCTAGTGACTCTAAACCACCAATAGATGGCTGGACAATTTCTTAACCCCATTTTAATATATTTTGTTAAAACCAAGTTTAGTCTTACTAGTATATTTTGTTAAAACCAAGTAGAAATACCAATCTCTATATGTCTTCTTTTAAGTATTGTATACGATACGCTTACCGAATTCCGAATTGCTAACCAGGGTAAAGAGAGAGTGCCACAAGGGACACAATATGACAACAAATGTCAAGTCTATGAGTCTAAACTAGACTTGACTACTCTTTAGACCGTACACCTAACCATGCTACTTGAGTGTTTAGTTTGACTATAGTCGATAGTCATTAGACTCGGCGAATGCCAGGCGAATCGTCTCCATCTACTTTGATGGTTCTCATGCTCCCTCCTTGGAGGAGGTAAGGGTTCGAACCATGGACCTTGTAATTGCTAGTAGTATTTAGGGGCCACAACTAACCGTTGTACTAACCCATCAAAAAAAAAAAAAAACTCTCCATCAGGGTCAAGTCTAGTGACCATAGGGTAATAACTTGTATATCTGTTAACTTAGGAGTCTTTAGTTTAGACTTCAATAAGGGCCTAGACTGGAGTGGACCCATTTAAAGGCCCATGGATTCTCCCTACGAACCTCCTCTTCTTCATCCGGAACAAGTTGGTTTTGAATGTTGAATATCATAGAAATCTCTGCTGGTGTTTTACCTTTTAACATGTCCGCCACTTTCTGACATGTCAAGTCTACCAAGCCCTTTATCTATAACTACTTATAAAGCCAACTCACCTTAGCTACAGTAAATGAAGCTGCACATTTGGGTTCCCCAAATTTGCCCCCGCTTAATATTTTCAGCATATATATTGTTAGCATTAATCAAGGGTATATTTGTCAACTGAAGTTTCTATAAGGTACTAACAGGAAAAAGTGGTGGACCCGATCCAGCTTGCACGTGCAGAATACTAGTGTTAAGAAAATGAGCAGCCATGATTTATCTGAGTTATCGAAATTCAAAAACTGTGCATCCCAAACCTTTTGATCTTCATCATTACTCGGCCTCACCGGTTTTTTTTTTTTTTTTTTTTTTTTTTTGATAAAATAACAATATTCTCATCAGTTCGATTATCAGCTATCATTTGCTCAAGGGTTTTAGATCGTTCAAATTTCATTTCTTTATTTTGGTTGGAAAGACACACAAAAAAAAAAAAAAAAAAAAAAAAAAAAAAAAAAAGTAGTAGTAAACTCTGTTCAGGCCCATAACTGCAGTTACATTTTGTCACTTCCAGAGGTTTCTCAATTGGCTTTGCTTAGCTGCTGCAAGAAGCACATGAGAACTTTGGAGGTGCAGGCTTCTTTCATGTTCCTCTTGCCATAGCCATTTTCTGAGTAATTAAACTAGTTTCTAATATTTCTGGAAAATGGATTTGGTTGGCATCGGAACCCATGATAATTATACTATCTTCTTCTCCTGATAAAAGAAGTGAAAACCTTATATAATGCATCATTGACTCCTCATTATACATTCGACGAATCAGGTTGTGCTTCATTATAAATTAAAAAATTCCTGAATACAAGAATCGAGCGCTTCAACAACAATGTCTTTCATGGTGCCTGAAAACTATAAGAGGTCGAAACAAAGCGATGGAGAAATCGCAGATATGTCTGCATTGGCCACTGTGACACTGTCCACTTTTCAGAAACTGAGCTTGCAAATGTGCGGAACCATTGCTTGAGCATGACCATCAAATGAATTTGAATATTGCACTACAAATTAATCACAGGCGAAAACCAAAGTAAAAGATGAGGATGTATAACAAAATTTATACAAGTTAAGATCTAAGTGAAATCCACCAGATGCAACAGGCACCGGAAGCCCAAGTGAAGAGACTACAGCTGGGCATGTTATGGACTAATGATATACTACTTAGAGCTTCAGCTGAAAGAATAATGGTCATGGCAATAAAAATATCAAATTCTACAAGATTAACCTTGTATACGTACCTTAACAAGCTTGTCTAATTGCCAACTGAAAGAAATTTCCATCCTGTCATAGGGAAAGCGACATCCCTAACCACTGCAGAAGCCTGGAACCTTACACTACCAAAGAATATTTTGAACAAGAATTCCAAATCCAAAGAACAGAATTCCATACTATGCTGTTTTTCAGAAAGTCTTATCTACAGCATTACTATCATAACAGTAAAAACCAGAAATAAGCATAAAAATATAAATACAAAGTTGAAAGAAATAAAGATCCATATAAGCTCAATACCATTCCACAATTGATACAGATTTAGATTTCCGCTATTACCCTCAACAACAAAATAGCTTCAGATTCTTAAGTTCGTCTGTTGTAAGAGTGTACATTAACAGCGAAATAACAGAATCACTAGGTGCAAATTTTCTTTCACGCATCTTACGAAGAAATTGTAATGCTTTTTCAATCTCCTTCAAGAAAACCCTTAATGATGATATCATAAGTTCTAGCATCTAGCAAACAAACATTCTCCTCGATTTCAACGATTAATTTGTTAGCCTCCATTAACATCTTGCTACGAAAGAGGCCAACCAACATTGTGCAATATGTTACTAGATCAGGAACTAATCCTTTTCTTGGAATCTCATTAAACAATTTTCTTGCATCTGTTAACCTGTTAGACTGACACAAACCTTTGATGAGGATGCAGTAGATGTAATTATTAGCTGAGATACCAATATATACCCTCCAAGGATTCAAACAATTCTATTGCCTCCACAATTTTCCCATTCTTCCAGAGACCATCCAAAATTGTACCGTATGTCACTTCATCTGGAGATTTACCAGAAGATTGCATCTCATTAGAAACCTCTGAGCATTCTTCATCCTTCCATCCTGGTATAGTCCCTTTAATAGTATACTGTAGGTAACTGTTGTGGGTTTCAATCCATTTTGTTTCATTTTCTTGAATAGCTGCGTAGCTTCATCCAACTTACGATTCTTGCAATACCCATCGATTAATGTATTGCACATGATAACATTTGGCTGAATGCCCCGATCCACCATCGAGTTAAACAGTTTAACCGCCTCTTGCAGCCAACCGCCCAAACACAAACCGTCTATCATTGAACTAACCGTAATCTGGTTGGGTTTTATGTTAATCTTGTCCATTAGTTTAAATAACCTCCATGCATTTTCGGTCATCCCATCTTTACAGTGTGAATCTATTAAGATATTAAAAGTTACGGTGTCGGGTGAAATCCCTTGATCCATCATTTCATCAAAATATCTTCTTGCTTCTTCCTGTTGACCATGTACACAATGACCATGAATCATAGAATTATAAGTTAACATATCTCCAGAGATTCCTCTACTAACCATCTCGTCAAAGAAGCTTTTGACTCCTTTAACCGTCCTGAACTGCCAAACCCATTAATCAAAATATTTTAAGTAACTACATTGGGTACAACATTGGAATCTCTAAGCATTTCAGAGAAGAGAACCAAAGCTTGATCAAGTAAACCTCCTTTAATTACAAAGAGTATCTATAATGGCATTATATGAAAAAACATCGGGTCTGCAATTCCATTTCAACATGTTGCTTTTTAACTGAAGAGCACGACCCACTTGACCAGTTCTACACAGTCCATGTATAAGCGTATTACATGTAAAAGCATCAGGTTGAACACCCATTTCAGTCATTTTGTCGAACAATTTGGTTGCAAAATCAATATTTCCTTGAAGACACAACCCCTTAATCAGTGTAGTGAAAGTGATAACACTTGGTTGATGACCCCTCTTTATAATCTCTCCAAAGCAAACAAAACCCATGGTTCACTCTTCCTAATCGACAACAACAATTAATCAAAATGCCGAATGTATAAATACTGGGTTTTACCCCAACAAAACACATCTTCTTGTACAACATAATGACATCCGAATAACATTTGATTTTGGATAATGAGCTTAATACATTATTAAATATAGGCATATTTTGATTTTGGGTCCCAAAAAAGTGACCAGTATAACGTTTGGGTCTTAGAAAGTTTTAAATTAGTGTTTGGGTCCCAGGACCATAATTGACCGTCTTGATCGTCTTAAAAACCTGTTAAACGTGGAAATGACTAATTGAAAATTATATTTGCATTTATTTACTAACCGTGCCATTATTATTGTGTTACCTTCATTCATGATTTGAATCTCAAAAACTGTTCAGATCTAAACAAACACCATGATCAAATTCCAATAGTCAACATTTCAAGCAAATCAATAAGATTTTTACAATACCCAGTAAACAAATTACAGCTTCTCTAATGGTCATTGTGTGTTTCCAATGTGGCAACACAAATAAGACATCCCCGATCTATTTTTCCTTAAAATTAGGGAGAAAAAAAAAATTCATCTCCAATGGTATTGCATGTAACTCTTCATTTAAGAGAAAATGGGTGATTTGTCCAAAAAAATTTAAAACACGGTTCAAATGGACGAGTAAAAAAAGTACGGGTGAAATAGCCAAAAAAAAATAGCAAGGATGAAAGCTGGATTCATCCTAGCTTATACTTAAAAAATAGCAAGGATGAAATCTGGATGCATCCTCGTAAAATAAAAATAAGAAAAAATATTTGAAAATGGACAGGATGAAACGGTTTACATCCGCCTTATTTTTAAATTTTTGTCCATTTAAACGGTATCTTTTTAATTTTTATCAAAACCCAAGTATCTTTTTCACCCAGGAATTATTGATTTTGGTCTTTTTGACCAATTTTGTGTTCATTTAATTAGTATATAATTTTTATTTTCCATAAGTAAGATTTTGCTAAAGCTAAAAATGGTTAGTTAATATAATAAAGTCAATTCAATTAATTAAAAGCTGACTAGGATGATAGACAATGTCAAGGGGAATGTCTAAAACTTGACATTCTCCTTGACATTGTATACCCAAAGTCATCTA
Organism: Papaver armeniacum; assembly: GCA_023531295.1. Taxonomy (NCBI): domain Eukaryota; kingdom Viridiplantae; phylum Streptophyta; class Magnoliopsida; order Ranunculales; family Papaveraceae; genus Papaver; species Papaver armeniacum. The sequence continues at coordinate 4,960 of JAJJWW010002594.1, forward strand.
TACATTGGTTTAAGACATCATGATTGGAGAATGATTTTAGAGAAAATGGACGTGTATCCTAAGTGGATTTTGACATTTATCTCCACACACATGCCAGTGGAGAAACTCTTAACCGGCACCATCACCTCTGGTTGATTTCGATCGGAATACACTCAAATGATTGAATGTAAAACACAAAATTGGAATCCAAAATCAGAAATTTTGCTTAGAAATAGAGTATGTTGGTTGTTTGATTTCACCTTTCCGAGGGATTTTCTTTTCTCTCTATGAAATTTTTTGAAGAAAAGTGGTTGAGCGAAAATTAAATAATCAATTTGATAATAGTCATCGGAAAACTTCAACTATATCAGTAGATCAGAAAACACACACTATATTTCTTGATTTTTTTAAGAATTTAAGATCGATCTATAAATCAGTAGAAATGGCTTGTTCTTGAATATCATTGGAAAGGTCTAGTGATGATGGTGCAGGGATATCTGTCGATTTCTGAAGAAGAAATCCTTGATTTAGAAAAAGCAGAGAGTAGAAGAAGAAACAAAATGGAAGAATGAGAAACGATTCTCTCCATTCTGATATCTAACCATTTCCAGTGTTGTGGTCAACCAATCTAAGCATTTATATTGTCCAATTTCACAGAGATATGAATTTATCAGTATTAGGTAAAAGTACTAAATTACCTCACTATTAAAATATGATCCTAATCCTTATGCTTTAAAATTAAAATATGCTCAAATCCTTTTCAAAATTAAACCCATTCAAATCAAACCCATTCAAATCATTTTCCTCACATACTAAAATTAAAATCTAACTACATCAATCGATTCTAACTAAGGCAATCGAATTAAATTAAACTTCATTATCCCTTTTTTAAAATTTTATTTCAAACTAAACATCGTAGATTGCAACTCATTTCATAGTTATACTTGTGATTGGTTTATCCATTAAAAATTAAAAATTACAAGATATCTTGGTTTTTTGTGTATTACCACAATCGGTTGATAATCATACAACATGACCGATTTACGTAATAATTTGTCGATGTTCATAACCATATCAATCGATTTTTCTTGATGTTCTCCGTGGTTGAAGAACATCAAACCCCTAGTTGGTCGATGTGGACATTCATACACACACTGATTCTAGTTAAGGCAAATGGAAATTAAGAGTATGGTATGTAAAGATGGAATCCTTAGATCCAAGAAAAATTAGAATTGTCCTAAGCCATAACTTTTTATCTCTATATTATAGAGAATGAAAATACGAGTTCAACGCAGAAAGAATGAGATCATTCGGACATCGGACGAAGAAGTTATGAGCAAAACAGTTGAAGAAATGTCCAAATTTCCAATCGCTTGATAAGGTCATTTATGTAAGCTGTATCTCGTAAAAAAATTGCAGAAAAACTCTTGAATTTTAAAATTTTACAATCAATACATGGGGGATTATATCCACCGATTATGGCCGTATTTTTACGTAAAAAGTTATCATGTTTGAGTTTTTGTACAATTGGTATTTTTGGAGGATTGTATCAACCAATTGTGATCAATCAACCATAAAAAATAAAAATACGATGATTTTAGGTTGATGTTCTTTGTGGATCAAGAAAATTAAGAACAATATGTTTATGAGTGCATGAACATCCACCGTTCTGGGTTGGTGTTTGTTTAAAAATAAAATCTTTTCATATTTTGATTATGAATTAATATTAGTTAATTTCTAGGTTAACAAGACTAAATATTAATTAATCACCCGAATTAACATTAACTAATTAGAGGTAAATTAATCATTAAGGAAACTAGTTGGATAAAGGTTTTTTGATTTTACTTAAAAAAAAAAGGGATGCATTTTGGAGTTGCGCCTGATTGGGGCGTAACTCAAAGTTATGCCCCAACAAAAAAAAAAAAAAAAAAAAAAAAAAGGGACGCATTTTTTGGTTGCGCCTGATTGGGGCGTAACTCAAAGTTGCGCCTGACCAAATTTTAGTCTCACTCCACTGCATTACAACACGGACTAAACCCAAAATTTGGTTTTTTTTTTGCTCTTTGCTCTTTGGTTTATGATCGCACCACTTCAGTTGCTCTAAACACCCTTTAGCAATGTATTTTCCTTTTCTGTTTTTGGACTAGAAGAAACATAACTATATATAAAGAAGGGGTGCATGCATACACCTCAAGAAGGAATTTTTCTACCTCAACAAAGGAAAGAAAAAAAATCAAAAATATTAACTTACATGGACCAATTTTTTTGTTTTTTTGCTTTTGACTGCAGAAATTGACTTATACCTCTGGTATCCAAACACCCTATAAGGGCTTCGAAAAATGAGCACATAGATGGAAAGGTATGCTGAGCTTAGAATAACTTCGCTCACAAAGCCCAGACATATGACATGTTGGTATAACTTATTAAAGGTATGTTGTCATATGCAGCTTACCCAGTATTAACTCTTAAGTGGGTGCTCGATTCTCTTGCTTGTGTTCTAGAATGTGGCTGCCAAATCTTGTTTGGCAGACCCTGTTGGTACTGTAAAAATAAAATATTGAAAGAATGATGTTAAAAATAAATTCCTGAAAAGCTTAAATAAACACTTGAATGAATAAGCAAACAGAGGACAAATTCACTTAATCATCAAACTGTCCTTAACACGATAGTTCACCGGTACGCCTTAAAAATGAGTGATGCCTATACCCTGTGGTGAAGTCGTATCCAGGATAAAACTTCTCGTTGCAAATACTATAAGCACTATAGTACTTGCCCACTCTTACGAACTTAACAGCAATGGCACAGAATAAAATGACCACACATAGGGAGAAAGACGAATAGAAGAAGGATAGTAGCTTCTTCTGGACACAATTTGGAATGAAAGATTCGAGTTCTTTTACGGGCAAACGGAGAGGTGAAATCAATGCACATTAATGTGCGAAATTATGTTGCATGATGTCGACATAAATCGTTTATAAAACAATCAAAAACGGTAATAAATAATGTCGTCATTTGTGCACATAAAAACGTTATGAAATATTTTTAGTAAGAAAATAAAATCACCCAGGTCACACGCCCCCCACATTTAAGATAAAATTTAATTTGATTTTAAAATATTTAAGGAAATAATCCAAAAGAATTTTTGTCAAAAAGATAAGTTTTGGTTGACCTATGTCCACTGCGTAAGAACGAGCCCGAGCCTTAATCCCAAGCCTTAGTGAAAACAAGTATTGTTTTCCCTACCCGTTCCAACCACATTGTTTGTCTAACTATCTATAATGGAATAATTAAATAGTGTAGGTCCTCTTTAGTTACCTGCCGAGATTGGGGTATACCCAAATTAATTGGGGTTTACCCATTTTGTTCCCATCCAAAGTAATGTGCTAAGGGGTGTCTAAAAGGTGTTAAAAGACCAAATTGCCCATACTAAAAAACCTTGTCGACCTAAACATATAAAAAATCAAAATCAAAATCTTTCTTCTACACTCTAACTATACATGTGAAATCAAAAAAAAAAAAAAAAAAAAAAAAAAAAAAAAAGAAGAATCAAAACGAACCAAAAGTCGGCAGGGTATTTTTGTCGACTTTGCCGACCAAATTATAGTTAAGCGGTGGTATAAGGTTGAATAACATGACGACTTTTCATCTGGAATTTAGCAATTACTGAGGTCGGCAAGATATCCATCTCTATACCTTTTCCGACTAAAATATAGTCAGGCGGGTTATGAAATTAGTACTTTTGGACGAATCATGCATTTGTAACACCTTCTCTATATGTCAAAAATCTTATAGTCGGCAGGGTATTTTTTATCGACCTTGCCGGCCATATGTTTCCGGCATGTTCTTCATCCGCAGACCTTGCCGGACAGATATAGTCAGCATGTTTTTCATCCGTAGAAAATGCCGGCTGTAATTGGTCGGCATCTTATTAAAAACGTTTACCATGCCAGCGGAACATAGCCGACACCTTATTAAAACGTCGACCTTGCCGACCTTTCACATTTTCAAAACAATTTTTTTGATCCAAATCGAACTCATAAGACGGGTTAAAGACTACTGAATTCATAATTTCAAAATTTTAATCTAAACTCAATTAATTAAGCTAATCAGATTTTTAGTGTTAATTAAACAAGGGCATATTAGCCATTTAAAAAATACAAGGTTTAGTTATACCCTAAACAAGGGTGGCTTGGTTTTACTTCAAAATGACCCGATTTTGTCTTATTGGGTATACCCCAATCAAGCCAGGTTTAGTTATACCATACGTAGAACTAAATGTCATATTTCATTCACTCATAAGAAAATGTGCAAGTGCTCTTAGAGATTCAAAGGTCCTAAGTTCCATTCCCACCAAGACTACAAAACCAAAACAATAAAACTCATTTTCTCCGACACACCCAATCACCACCCACTTCCTTTTGCGCTTTCCTTCTTTTTGATAACTGATATAAGATGAAATTAGATATGAATTGTTTTCTTTAACATTACAAAAGCTACTCTCAATCTATGTTGTAAAAGGCGAGCGCCTTTGGGGCTTAAGCGCCAAAGGCGCATTAAGCGCAACACCAGCGCCCGAGAAAAAAAACGCCCAAGGCGCCAAATTCTGAGTGTTTATGGTGTTTTCCAATTTTTCCTCGGGGCTTAAGCGCGCCTTAGGCGCCCTAGGCGCTAGGCGAGGTGCCTGTCGCCTCGCCTCGCCTAGCGCCTAATACAACATAGCTCTCAAGGTGCTCAAGCTGCACTGCCTAACGGCAGTTATAATTTTGATAAGGTTGAAATTGGTCATCATTAATCAGTTGATTGATATGATGCACAAAATTCTCTTTTAAAATTGTACAGAACTTTATTGATAGACTGGGTTACAGAGAATCATCTCAATTTGCATAACGTAAGTTTTTCCAACTCTACTCCTTCTTTTTCATCCTTGCACCTATAAATATGGATTTTCTCTTCTCAATTTGTTGCAAAGAAGCCTGCAAACGGTTTTGACTAAATGCTAAGTTGTACAACCCTTTTGTAAAATACATAGAATAGATTGTGAAAGGAGTTGTTTTCTCTGATTACATTCCAACACCATGAAAACGGTTTTTAACCGCTTCTACATCCACAATAATCTCACTCATGCTGCTTCTATCCGAAGGTAACTCCGAAGAACATTTAACTCCAATCTTAATTATAGCTGACATGATTTGTTTCAATGTATCTCTTGCATTACCGTTATAATGTTCTCCTTCTACATCCAACAACAAACGTGAATCGATTATCTCCTCAACGTGCTCTGCCGATACATGCATCTTACACAAGTTATGAATGTTAAAACCATCCTTAAAGATGTTATCAGTTGGCCTCTTTCCTGTAAACATCTCTAATAAAAAAATCCCGTAGCTATACACATCACCTTGTGTTGACACTTCTCCACCCAAGCCATATTCTACATAAACCAAAACAAAGATTAGACCTCAAGAACAAAATGTAGTCGATTCTGATTAAACTACGTACCATGTTTGTACCTGGAGGAACGTAACCGATGGAGCCCTTTATAGCAATTGAGCTTGCGTCTTGTTCATTCAACTGTCTAGAATTACTGGAGGGATTAAAGAGGAATTTAGCCAAACCAAAATCACCCACATGTGCAGTTAAATCATCATCAAGAAGGACATTACTTGGCTTCACATCACAATGCACAATGGGTGATCGAGAATCATGGTGAAGATAGTTTAATGCAGAAGCAACATCCACTGCGATGCTCAATCTTCTTTCCAGGTTCAAATTCTTCTCTTGTAGTTGATCATCTTCGATCGAATCACTAACAGTCGGGTGCAACCAATCCTCTAGACTCCCATTAGCCATGAACTCAAAAACCAGAGCTTTGAAAGGATTACCTTGAAAATCAGTACTCGAACAACAAGTTACAATCTTGAGTAAATTTCTATGTCTAACTTTCCTGAGGGCATTACATTCATCCATGAAACTCTTGGATGCACCTTTTTGCTGAAGATGTAGAACCTTCACTGCAACAGGTTTTGATTCATCTTCAGGAAGAATTCCCTTATATACAGAACCAAAACTTCCCACACCAAGCAAACTGGTAGAATTGTTAAATCCATTGGTAGCTTTAAGAAGCTCATTGTATGAAACTCCCTTGAACCGTTTACCAACGTCTAAATCCGTCGAAGTCAGTTGGGTTTTTGACTTCTTTCTCCAGTACATAGTGACAAAAAGCACAATCAAAGTGAAAAATAGAACCACAATACCTATGATGATGGTAATTACTTTGAAAGGCATTGATTTCTTGTCTTTTTGCTTCGTAGTTGGGTTAAATGGCATGGAGCAATTCGGCAACTTCAAAACAAGTATACCACCACAGAGCTTAATATTCCCTTCAATTGAAAATGTGCTTGCATTCTGAAACACTCCGTCTTCGGGTACCGCTCCCTCCAAATTATTATATGATAAATCCAATTCAGTGAGCGCCTTAAGATTTTCTAGGCCTTTTGGAATCATACCAGACAAATTATTGTGGGAAAGTCTTAAACTTTCAAGACCTTTTAAGAAAGTGATAGCCGGAGGAATGCTACCTTGAAAGAAGTTTCCATCCAAATATAGGTTTGTTAAGCTTAAACATTCACCTATGGCACTTGGAATTTCACCAGATAATTTGTTTCCGGACAAGAACAATCCCCCAATGTTTTTCAAGTTACCAACTTCTACGGGAAGTATACCGGTAAAAGAGTTATTAGCTAAGTTGAGAAAGCTTGATAAAGAAGGAAGTCTGAAAATTTGTTTCGGTATGCTACCAGTTAGTCTATTGCCCTCCAGGCTCAAGACTTGCAAATCTTCACAGTATCCAAGACTTGATGGGATTAAGCCAGTTAAGTTATTGTCAGACAACACAAGCTCGATCAATCGTGTTAAGTTTCCGAAAGAGGAAGGAATTGAACCTGAAAATTTGCTATGTTTCAAATCTAAGGTTCCTAAATTTTTAAGGTTCCCAATACCTGAAGGAAGACTGCTTGTGAACAAGTTGTAATCCAAGAAAAGGTTAGTTAAACCTACAAGATTCTGGATACCCGCAGGAACACTCCCGTATATTGGGTTCATTCCAAAATCTATGACTTCAAGTTTTGTTGTGAGATTGGCTATAGAGCTAGGTACCACTCCCCCAAAATTATTGTTTCGTATTGCCAGGATCTTTAAATTGGTACAATTGACCAGAGAATCGAGGAAGTTGAGATCATTAAGTCGTCCACTTCCAAGATTGTTTTCCAATAAATTTAGAAATATAAGATTTTTTAAGTCGCCAAGGTTGTAAGGAACTAATCCAACTAAATTATTTGTTCCTAACTGTAACATCTGAAGTCTAGATATATTGGAAAACGAACTTGGAATGGTTCCAGTGAAATTGTTTTCCATAATCGAAAAATATAAGAGATTAGGAAGTGTGAAGCCAACATCTAAAGGAATGCTCCCATGGAGTTGATTATACATCAATGAAAGAGCTGTAAGTGATGAAATGTTATAGAGTGAAGAAGGGACAATACCCGATAACTTATTGAAACCCAGTTCTAGATTTTTTAAGTTTGTGAGTTGACTTAGGGTTTTTGGGATTCTTCCCTCCAAATTGTTAAAACGAAGACCAAGATGAGTAAGAGATGAAAGGTTACCCAATGAAGCTGGAATCTCTCCTGATAGATTATTTTCAATGAGATTTAGTACTGTGAGACTAGATAAGTAGCCTAACTCATTCGGAATTCTTCCCACAAGCTTGTTTTGAGAAATATTTAGGTGTATGAGACTGGAGCAACGAGATATATTTTGCGGAATTCCTCCTCCCAAAGAATTATCCGAAAGACCCAACCGTTGCAGTCGGAAAAGACGACCAATTTGTTGTGGAATTTCACCACTTAAACTGTTGTTGCCAAGGTAGAGATCCTTAAGGAAGCTCAGGTTTCCAATGTGGGGAGAAATGAAACCTACCAATTCCTGAGAATCAAGATCTAACACGGTGACTCTTCTAGGATGACGACGACTACATGTAACTCCTTTCCACTGGCAGAAATGAAGAGAATCATTATTGTTGTTCCAAGAACTTAGAGTTCCAAGCGGATCTTTAGTTATTCCATCCTTGAAAGCGAGTAACACCAATCGGTCGTTTGGTTTGTTGTTATCATCAATGACAACAAGGCAATGAACATCCATGACAAACACGGACATACAAGAGATGATGAGAATTATAAATAATAATTCTATGCTCAAGTACTTTAGACTCGGCTGTTGTTGTGGTAATATCTTCATTTCGATGACGCACCTATAGACTTGGAGCTCAATTTTTGGATTAATTGAAATCAAGTTTAAACTCGATTCCAAAGGGAGAGCACTTGAAGTGTATGTGCTAATGGAGTCGTAAAGATTAGTTGAGACAGGTGACTTAGTGAAGCAGACGTTGGTGAGAACACCTAATATAACAATGATAGTACTTGAACTTCAAGGTCTTATGTGGGAGAGGCTATCATCTGAATGGTCGTTATTGACTAGAAATAGATAACTTGGACTGTCAAAATAAAATAAAATGTTATCTTAAAAAACCATTTTCTTATAGAGTTGTGATATCAAGGTCATATTTGCATAACATCACACTTTGCACACACTTTTAAACAACAAAGAATCAGACGACTCCAAAATGCAGTCGTGTCCATCGTAGCAGTAGCTTTCATTATAGTTTGTATCAACGACTCAAGACTGTTAACCACAAGTTTGAAAGTAAGCTCCTTGACCGACTGAGCTTATCCTCATCAGTGACGTACGTCCACTTTCTTTCTTTTTTTATATAGTTTCACCGTCTTTGCGTGTTGGTCGTGCATTCGCTCTTCATCTCCAGCAATTATATACTGTATGTCAATGCTTCCACATATATCTCATAGACTCGTATAAAAATTCCTTTAGACATGGGAATGGCCGGGTGTATATGACGTTGCCTAGTGATGGTCAAAGATGTTTACTTTTGTTGTGACTACGGATAACAATTGAATGATTGTTAATAACATTAAACTATCTAACTATTATCGGAATCATTATATTTACATGGTTTTAAGTTATAACTTCTTGCTGCTACACTAAAAAAAATTTGACATCTTAAAATAAGGCCATCCAATTTTGTAAACAAATTGCCAATAAATTACTTGGGCATTGAGATTGGTAGCAAATCCAAGTGCAAAGCAGTTTGGGAGGATATTATTCAAAAATTACATCAAAAATTATCATGTTGGAAAAGAACTTATTTGTCCAAAGGAAAAAGATTAGTTATGATTCAAAGTGTGCTTCCTAGTTGTAGGAGCAAAATATACAAGGAACACGTGTCCAAAGATTAGAGAAGAAGTATCATTGGTTAGATACAATATCCACTTTTCTAGATCTTATCCTAACTAGTCAGCCCTAAGGGAACTATTGTAACTTGATATACATCCCTACCCTTTATAAGGGAAAGTGAAATATGTTTGTAGGGATCCTTTTTTCTTTTTCTTCCCCCAACCGAGAGCTTAGCAAAAACTCTATTTTCCCTTTAATGGAGTTTGTATGTAACACTTCCGATGATAATAAAACCCTGTGGATATAGGCTTCATTAATGGCCGAACCACGTAAAAACTCTTGTGTTCATGATTACTTTGATGCACTTCATCTCTTCTTTGTTGAGTAGATCTTCATCTTAAGTGTTGGATTCAAAGTGGGTGTGGTTGTTAGATTTTTAGCAACTACATTCTGGCACCGACTAAGGGGACCGAGAGTCTCAAATCTGTAGTTTTTAGCTTAGAAGTAGTTCCAGTGAAGTTAGTGTTGATCTACTGATTACTGAGTGTTGAAGTGTGAAGGGTAAATATGGGCTTTATCAAAAGAAAGCTATCTCCAGACAACAAACAGGCGACAAAACTGAGGGGAGAAAAATTCGAAGTTCTGTATGTGAAAGCACAGACGAGTATCGAGAGAACTTAAACTGGATTGGAAACAGAGATACCAACAACGAAGAACAAATCGAAACAGAAAAAATCTTCTTCCTTATCCTCTCTTTTATCTTGTTCTTAAACATTGAGATTTGAAAGTTTCAAGTTAAAAGATTCTCAAAAGGAGTTTTATAAAACCTAGGGTTTGTTCTTGAGCAACAATTGGATTTTCTTTCGATTTACGTTTTGATGGGAGATTCTCTATCAGCAGATCTTTTTTTACGAACCCAATTAAGCTATTTTGAAAATATTGAATAACGAAATCTTTAGATGATTTGGGGAATTTTTCGAATCGTTTCAGCTGAGGCTTTCATGTCTTATGTCTTGAATTGAACGATACAGTTGCTCTTCTCGGCTATTCACTCAATTTATTTGTTGGTGTAGCGATTCTCTTAGCCACGATGTAGATTCCGTCTCTAGCCATAACCGTCAGGAGTCACAGGAGGATAAAATCCGTGAAATCAACATTAACTTAATCGGGTCTCAGCAACTGAATTCGTAGGAGATTTTTCACGGGACAAGATGCCACAGTTGAACAAAGCTTTGGTTAGCTCGATCAGATCATCATTATCTCGTCAATTTCCACCTCGGATGAATTCTAGATTATAAGCTGCAATCAACATCAGGTCGGCTACTTCAGGGGAATATATTTCTCGGGCTTGCTCGTAAGAGTCAAATTCAGGGCATCGAATCCTGTTCTTTATGTGATTAAAAATCTGTAGAGTCACAATCAAGATAATCGGGTCTCAGCATTGAGCCTCGGAAGAGATCATCATCGGGACCAAACATTACAGCTCAATCAAACTTTTTAACCATGTCGATGCATAGCATCAATCTCGGGTCTGGCCATCCCTGGGTTCATCGGCACATCTCCAATCAATGACCAATTCAACCAAGTTTGTTCATAGCATCAATGGGAATTGCAGCAACTCAGCTTCGTGTAATTCCACATCGGGGCGAATCAGTTAACTTACTCGGATCAAAATCATCTTATGTCAGGTCATATCGGGCAGGTGCTCGAGTAACGGATCGGAACAATCGTATCGGCCATTCACCTGAAACACTTAGATCGGGTCATTTCATTGTATTGTATGTCGGGAAAGGTGAACCAGATCGAACAGGGCGATCACTTCATTCATCCCAACTCGGACTGATCAACTCGGGAAGATTACAATTGACTCACTTCGGGAACTCAGCTCGGGAAACTTAAGTCGGTTCATTCCAGAATAGCACACCTTCATCGGGACATTCATCTATAACAGGGAACATTCTTACCTCCTCAATGACCATTCTGCGAGTTATTTTGATGAATGTTATTTAAAATCTTCTTCATATAAGTCTGGTACAAGGCGACCGGCTTAAGTCCAATGCAACCCACCTAAGAAAACATGAATAGTTCTTGTTTTAGATATTTGAGAGTGTAGACCCATAACGTTTGGCATGCAAAAATGATTCGCTTCTACTACCTTACTTAGTGTGCAATCATCATAAAACATCACTGAATGGGAAATAAGAGAGATATTTTAGAGGGTGATGTCTGGCTGTATTATTTGGGAAGAGATCTTACACTGTTTATCCGAGTTTATCCACTTCATTGATCGCATTTGACTCCTTAAACAGACATCAGTATAAATATTGGGATTGTCACTGTAACCATTTATACTTAGACTGTCACCATAGCCATTTAAATCGTCAAAATGCTTAATTCTCACATATAGTGTCAATTTTCTTGAACTTATCACTTATCGTGAAATTCCTATAGTGTTAATTTTATACCTTAAACCAGGGCATCTATAATAAATGTCGTTTGAAGGAGTCATTTTAAATTTATAAACCTTGCTCACCCGAATAGTAAGTGGCAGGTACATCAATCGAGAAGCAGAATGATATTAACAGCGTGAGCACGAGCTTCAGGCGGTAACATAGACTTTAAGGGAGGGGTAACTTTGCTCATGGAGACGCGTCGTAATGTGTAGCTGATATCTATTCTCAACTGTCAAGAATGAAAGCTAAGTACCATAACTCTCAAACACTTATCTCATTACAGCGCGTTTAACATCCGAATTCGTTTGTTACGATGTTTAAACATTCGAGTGCTAATGAATAGTCCAAACTGGATCTTGTCACTGATTAACAAAACCTGCCTGCCATAATTTATTAGTGGTATAGTCGCAGTTTGGAGGCCGAATATGCAATTTGGCTTAAATTTACCTTGGGTGCTCACTTGCCTGACTTCTTGTTGCAGAAAATTTTGAAGGGGGTGAGATTTCTTTAGTTGTATGTTGAACCTCCGACAAAACCTCTTGGGAAGACACTGCTATGAATAATCACTTTGGATCATCGGTCTCACATCAAAATCATTTTTGCACTCCTTAGTACAACCTTTAGCTCGGGTCCCATCAACTTTTGGTCATTACCCCACATTGAGTGAAGAACTGCACACATGATCAAATCGGACTCGTACACGCTTTTTCAGATCACCATGAATCACTATCTCGGATGTGATTTTCTCGGGAAGGCTCAAGATTTCATCTCCGGTCAACACCAGACATGACAACTCAACACCGGGAGAACCTACTAGAATCATGTAATTGGAAGGGAACAACTACCCAATGGAGGATGCCAACCTCAGGGATAGTCACGAGTTGCTGCAACACTAATCACTTGTTTGCCAAGATCAAAGGGGATCGAAGCTGATGTATAGCGTTAAGAGTTGTCACTTACCGAAACACGGGCCATATGTCACCAACTAGTGGAAATGAAATCTAAGTGTCACCTTCCTCAAACTCTTAAATTCATTCAATACAGTGCATATAACGAATTCGTTCATTGTGATACGTATATCATTCAAACGCTAGTGAGTCATCCAATCGTATTTTGTGTATAATTGTAAAAACCTGCCTGAAATTACTTCAAAAATATTAAGTACCCACTTTTTGGCCTAATTTTGGCGGAAATAAATCACGTAGTTAGTAATACCTTTGTCGATTAGATTTGGAATATGCCATCGGGCTTAAATTTTGCTTGGGCCTCGGGGTACTCACCTAATTGAATGGATATTGCAGAAAAATGACGATGGATCGAGTATTGGCCCTTCAGTGAGATCATTTTGGAAGAATCTTGTTACAGACGATCACTTCGGATCAACCATCTTGGAGTTAACCACACTAGTCTGCTCATGGAACATCATTTCGTATAAGGAAGCTATCTTGGAGCAAATAGTTCAAATCAGAAAGCAACTCAGTCTATCTTGGAGAAAATAGTTCAAATAGTTCAGATCAATCAACTCGGAAAACAACAAAGTAGTATCTCAGGCTGCACCTACTCGCGCCAGATCACATCGGGGCACGTACGATCCTCTCAGATTCCAGCCAGAAACATCTATGACCAGCACGTCGGGCATTCATCTTCTTTGGGCGATAACTAAGAAAACTTCTCCTAACCAACACATCTCGTCACACGAAAACCCGCAGTGATGCAGAAGTTCTCTCATGAATGGCACCAATCAAGTTGGGCAGCTCTCAGATATGACAAGTCAAGGATTGCCTGAGACCATCTCGAACTTGACTCCGAGACAAGCTTGGCTCGGGACAACAAATTGGACATCACACTTTCCTTCTCTTATCTTTTGGTTCCCGTTGCTTATTACTTGCATAGCATACTATAATGAACATCACCGGGCCATAGGAAGTCATTAAAATGAACTTAAGAATTCTGCAAGAAACTCAGTATATCATTGTCACGCATACCTTTGTACTTTGTTTAGCATACAAGAACTTTGTTTGCATGCTGCTTGATTAAATGAGATAGGGAACACACGACATACATTCATTGGACTGGTACCCATAGTTCATGGGTTCATCATAATTCTCCTTATCAATTTTGACGTGGCATTGTAACGATGTAGTTTTGCTAAGACTAGTTAATATTGAGATACTCATACTCATGTTTGAATCGAACATCAAGATGCCATCAATATTTTCTTAATACATTAAACAATCGAGTCTCTGTCTAGCTTGACCTTAGTATGTGGAAAAGCGGCCTTAGGCAGCTACTTGATGGGAATAAACTCAAACGTTTTGATTGAGACTTGAAAATCGGCTCTGCATACGCAATCATCCTTATAAAAGTAAACTGTTGGTGTGCATGATTTTTCGGATTCATCCTACAGTTACTTACCTTTTATGAATCCACAGAAGGTCGGGAAGGTCGACAAGGAGACTATAATTGCTTAGAGAATCTGCACAATGGATGCACGACAAAATGATCCAGTCCGCAAAGTTCATTAGGATATACCAGCGGGATTATGAACAACAGTCAGTTATCTCGGGACAAAGCAATATACCAAGTCGTACCTGCTCGTGTCAGATCGCATCGGGACATCTCCATTCCATTTCGGGTCCTAGAAGTGAACACTTCCTCATTATAAGCGACATCGGGATAATAGTCAGCTCGAGTTGATCATGTTTCGGTTAGCAAGGCTCATCACCTTACAAGCTACACATAAAAGGGGAGAATCCTTTCCCTCTTGTCTCCGGATCTTTAATTACTGATAGTTTGAGTAACATCTACAGAAACTCTTGGGAAAGTTGAGATGAATACAAATATAGTGTTGTTTTTACATCCTTGCAATTACAACCATATTTACCACGATACACTTAGGTTCCTTAGAGCTTCTCCAATGGAATATATGTGAAGATAAATGTCTAAGTCCACATAGGATAGACATTCTTTTTCCCTAAAAATCTTCTCCAACCCAACTTTTTAAATCAATGTGAAGATGACATGGCTTAATTTTTGTAAGACATTGTCAAGGTGAATGTCAAGTTTTAGACATTCACCTTGACAATGTCAAGCTATCCTAGTAAGCTTTTGCTTCCTAAAATTAATTCCAATATATTAAATAGCCCTTTTTAGGTGTAATAAAAATCTAAAATTTACTTAAAATAAAAAATGCATTTAATTCATAAAAAATCACCAACAACACCATTGGAGATGAGATGTTATTTCCCCCTAAATGTAAGGGAAAATTGGAATGAGGATGTGGTGTTTGGGTTTCCACCTAGGAAACACACACAACCACCATTGGAGAAGCTCTTAGCCTACCAAGAACTTTAGATGAATTAACAAAATGATCTTCTGTCTCGAGCTTTAAAGGGTTACGGGCTGACATATTTAGTAGCGTGCTATGTTTAGTAAAATCGTTAAGAACCCGACACCATTCTTATATATATTTTTCCGTCTCGCTGTGCATTCGTGAATATGTCTAACATGATAACGGCACTTAGACGAGAAGGCTTCGTACGTCATATCGGTGTTGCAGTTGGTTTTAATTTGAATATGTTATCATCCGCAGCGGCATAATGGTACTGATCCTTGTTAAAATTGAAGTATGATAGATTGCCTGTCATCTCGCATCCTGCACAATCCCAAACTGTAGCTGAAAATGACATGATACTTGGAGCAACGTGTGACTGAGATATTCCTCTAGTATGTGATGTTGAACGGATAAGGAGAAAATATTGCTCTGAAGATAATCACTTGATCCACAATGCCACACCAACTACTTTCAGTACTCAACTAATTCAGACCAGTGTATATTGGGAATTCGTCTATCTCAGAACCAACTCATGTGTCATGACTATATCCTATACGTTTCGATAAATTAGGAGCAAGTCATCTCAGGCCAACAAGCAACAACTTGGGAATACCTTTAATCGGATGAGTACGGATCATTTCAAGCTTGGAATCGATTACCTCGCAACAACATCCGACTGTGTGAAGATATCAACCTCGGAAAATAACGCGACTGTTTACCTATTTAAATCGTTGTCCGGTATATGAAAATTCCTATTGGCGAGTAGAACTCTACAATCAATTCCAACAGCAGTTCATGTTGAGTACGACAACCTAACACATACTTCGATTTGTTTATCTCATCTCGAATGTAGGTCCAATTTCCATTGTCCTGAGGTAGTGAACAATAGCCTAGGAGTTCTGATTCCGACTAGATTTTGAGACTTTGGTGAATAATAGCCTGGGGGACGCATTGGGTTATTAATGTGATGTAAAGTAACACGGGTCATCTCGTACTCGGGTCATCAATCGGAATGGCCCGAGGTGATCTAAGAACCCTGGACGAAGCCAGGAGCTATGCATCTAATGATCGTTTCGAACCCGGGGTGATGGCATTGTGCAAGTTCCGGGGCGACTTACACTCGACGGGCTATTCGAAATCGGGGCGATGGCAGTGTGCAAGTGCCGAGGTAGTCTAAGGGCCATGGTGGTTGGAAGCCAGTGGCCGATTGTCGAGGCATGAGTACTCGACAGTCGAGCATACAACATTGCTCCCATCACAAGTGGCCGAAATCACTTGCCCAAGACAGTTAATTGATAAATACTTGGGGATATCGGGCCAATAGAATTTATGAATGACCAAGTACCCTACCACTAGATCAAAATGACGGTGATGAGATACCTCAATCGAGACATGGCATTGGGCCCGATGACCTTCCCTGTAAAGTGTGTTCGACAGATATGTAATATTAACTAATCTAGCTCTACTTTGAAATGATTAGTATTACAGGAAAACGTGTACGCTAAGACTATGAACGGTCATGCATAACTTTGGCAGTGGACTTAACTCGTCAAGGAAAAGTGGTACTTGAATGGTTCATTTGGAAACAACACCAATGAGGTCACCCACAGGGGCACGAGATGTATGTCAGTATCAGAGGCAACACAATGGCGACGGCGGACCTACCGGGTTATCAGCGTGTGAAACTTGAATAGTGTGAAGTTTGCAAGTCTTCAAATAACAGAGGTTGCGGGTAAACAAAACAGCTGCAAAAGGGAAGCTTTCTTACCCTTATGTCTTCAGACATTTTCTATTGGTATTTATCATTGAGACTTATCGGAAAACACAACAGATGCAATTAATGTTAGAAAATCGGAAAAGTGTGTGAATGATAATGTGTTTTTATTTGAAAAATTATAATCACTAATAGGAATGGCCGATAGAAATCCAAACTATGCAGGATAACACAAACTGAGCTAAATATAGCCCGGGGGCTATATTGCAGGGACACAGAAGCTACACGAGAAAGAATAACTGTCTTGGTTATGATTACGATCAAGAATGGTGGGCAAAAAAAGCTATGGATCCACGGAGCAACGATCCGCTCACAAACCAAATAAAGGCGACAACGAGATTACAGAGTTTCTCGAGTTTCTGAATCATACTAAAGGCAGCAACAACAAACCGTACCGTATCGACATCTCTAGCATCAACGAAGGTCACGAGAAATGATATAGTTAAGTTACAAGGCGAATGATATGGACTTCATCGTCAACATCGAGCTAAGGCAGGGTCACCGAGTAATGTATGAGTACAGCATCAGCTAGTTCTTTCGTGGCATGTCTAAGTAAAGCAGAGCAACACACCCGAATGCTTGAAATTACCAGATGGACTTCATCGGAAAAAGCGAGCCAAGGAAGGGGCATGATTGTTGTCTCGAGACTACACAAATGAATAGGGGCAAGTACGCGTACTAGGATGAATCAGATTGTATTCCTTTGCGCAGTCCCTTCAACAACAATCAGATAATTACAAGATTGATGCAAGAAAAATGCTTTGGAGGATAGACACGAGAACACCCTCATCGTTTGAAGCAAACCGAGGATGCTAAGACTGTCAGCCGATTAGAAAAAAGTCTTAGTACCATCTACCACGAGAAATTGTCCTATTGTGTATTTCACTTGTTGATTCATTCACATAACCATAACGACCACAATAAACAGACACCCGACAATTTGACATGCCACATTGATAGCTTGAATTAGCCCTGCGTGTCTTTCTACTGTGGATACATGATGTGTCATGAGCATACCCAGCGAAACAAAGATTGCAGAACCGAAACGATCGCTCACATCTTTACAATTGCATAATAACATGCTTGGTCAGAAATACTACATATAAAGTACCCTCTCTTTCGTCTTAAAGATTAAATGCGAGCTTCTCGGGGCTTATCACGAACCTGGTGCAAGGTAGTTAAGACGGAAAACCTTTGACAATAGGACAATAAGATGCTTAAGGTATAGCAAGTGCCAGTTCCCCTCATGAATAGCATGCAGCCTCATTCCTGTAAAGAGCTTCAAAAAAAGATGATTGGACAAGAACTGACGACAACTGAACCAGACAAAGTTTGAGCACTGACCACCAAGGCGTGATCGCAACAACTTTGAACATGAAGAATTCATGACCAGACTATCTCGGGGCTAATCATCTTGGGAGTGCTGTACACAAAAGTTTAGGAATTTATCTTGAAGGAGGCTTTGACGATTACCAAGGGATAACTTGGGGCAAATATAGCAATCCACAATTGGTAGTGGAGACCAGCCAGTACGATGGAGTTACAAGGAATATCACGGAACGACGACAACAGTCAGCAATGAACCAAGAGTTTCCTTGAAACTTCGCATAAGAATAGGGACAAGTATGCATACTGCTGACGCAGTTTGTATTCTTTTGATCAGTTCCTTCAGCAAAAATGTAAAGCCATTAAGCCCAAGACAACGTTCATCCGATGCAACACTAAGTCGAAGTTATCAACTTACCCGGACAAAAGACCCACAACGGAGGCAGACACCACCAGATTTGTATCAGAAAAGGAAGCCAATTAAAATCGAAAAGAGCGACCCAACATCAGAATTTCCCAACAAGAATGCAACATTGAAGCGATAGTCAGCAGCACCAAGAGAGCTTATCACCAAAGTTAAACACAGTTGAATAGTCTTTTCGAATCATGGACCCTCCGTATTCAGCTGTATCAAATTCAACCCATAAAGACATTCCGCACACCATCTTGAAAAACTATTAAAGCAGTTGTCCCGAAGAGAACTTCTACAAGACGAGATGCAATCTTAAACCGAACCAGACGTACACCCTAGAATTTCAAATAAACCCAAAATGGATAATTCTTTCAAGAAGAGACACTTTACTCCGAGCCGATCATCTATAATAACACGATTTGAACTCGTCTAGAATATCGAGAAAAGCCAGAGCCGAGTAAAGAGGAGATAAGAACATGACATCGAGCACAGTTAAAACCTACGAACCAATCGAGAAGTACAACAACATCGGGACCGAAAACAGTTAAGTGCCTTGCCGAGAGGCGTGCTACTCGGAAGCCCATATTCAATAACTAACAGCCCGACAAAAAACCCAAGTCGCTACAAGTCGATAGTCCACTAACAACCAGTTTGGATAACACAGAGAATCAGTAAGCCAAGGCCTGAAGCAAAAGCAACAACAACGCAGACACACGATCCGAAGGATTTTCTTAAGGATTGCTCTTTGATCAAACCTCAAGAAAAGGGGCATAAATGTAGGAGCAAAATATACAAGGAACACGTGTCCAAAGATTAGAGAAGAAGTATCATTGGTTAGATACAACATTGTATAGGAAATAGTTCCACTTTTGTAGATCTTATCCTAACTAGTCAGCCCTAAGGGCACTATTGTAACTTGATATACATCCCTACCCTTTATAAGGGAAAGTGAGATATGTTTGTATGGATCTTTTTTTCTTTATCTTCCCACAACCGAGAGCTTAGCAAAAACTCTATTTTCCCTTTAATGGAGTTTATATGTAACACTTCCGATCTTGTAACACTTCCGATGATAGTAAAACCCAGTGGATGTAGGCTTCATTAATGGCCGAACCACGTAAAAACTCTTGTGTTCATGTTTACTTTGATGCACTTCATCTCTTCTTTGTTGAGTAGATCTTCATCTTAAGTGTTGGATTCAAAGTGGGTGTGGTTGTTAGATTTTTAGCAACTACACTAGTCTTCCAATTTATTATCTTTCTTTATTCCAGATGCCTATGAGTATAGCTAAAGATATTGATAAAATAATGAGGAATTTTTTGTGGGGTTCTTCTAACACATTAAAGAAAAACAGTTGGGTTCACTGGTCCAAATTAAACCTTCCTAAATCCAGGGGAGGTATTGGTATCAAGAAACTCCAGCTAATTAACAATCTCTTCATGCAAAATGGATCTGGAGATATGGTAGTGAAAAGCATGCTCTCTGGAGAAGAATAGTTAATCAAAAATTTGGTGGTTTTTCTAAAGATCTTTTTCCTAATCAAACTAAAAAGGTTGTGTGTTATAGTTTGTGCAGGAATTCTAAAGTAAAGAAGTTTGTTAAATTTGGTACTACTTTGATTATAGGTGATGGCAGTAGCATTTATTTTTGGGAGTATAGATGGATAGGTGAGCATACTTTGAGGGAGGCTTTTCTAGAGTTATTTAAGCTCTCAAGAAAAAGGAGGTGGCTTTGAAAGACATGCTTTCTGCAGAGGGAGCTCGGGACTTACAGTTCTCTAAACCACCAATTGTTAATGAAATTCTGCAAGTGAAAAACATGTTGAAAATTATTGGTGATCCTAGTAATATTTTGGCTACTGATTTGGCAAAGGATAACAGTCACTGGGATTTTCTAAATGGGAAAGGCTTTACAGTGGTTAATGCTTATGATGCACTTGAAACAGATGGTTTTTTGTGCTTCCCTGACAAACAGCTGTGGAATCCAAAAGTTCCACTGAAGGTTTCTTTCCTAGTTAGGACTTTATGCTATAATGGAGATCCAACTTTAGATGGCTTATTCGATCTTGGATTTAGTTCAAAATGATAATCGCTTCTGTGCGATAATTATCCAGAGACTAATGTACATCTCTTTTTGCATTGCAGCTTAACTTTTGACATCTGGTGTTATTTCTTGGAAAGTTTTGGTATAAGGTGGGTCTTCTCCAGTGATGTCAAAAGAACTTTATGGGAATGGAAGAACAAGAAAAGCGAAAACAGGCTTAAAAGACTTTGGGGCTACTTACCATTTGCAATATGGTGGAGTTTTTGGATTGAGAGGAATAACAAATTTCATAAAAATATATCAAAACCAGTTAAGCAGATTATTGTTGATATAAATTCCTTACTTTATAGTGACTCTCAACACTGATATCTTTAGAGGTTTTTCATTATCTACTCTCATATGTAATTGGGAAGCTGTAACTCACACTTCCTTGTAACTTTTTGGTTTTCAGAACACCAATTTGGTGACTTGAAGCTTTTATAAAATTTTCCCTTCTTTTGTCAAAAAAAAAAAAAAAAAAAAAAAAAAAATTATAAAAAAATTATTGTGAACTAGGATTTCACATTGTGTGGGCTAATCTTTTTTTCTTTTTATATGTGCATATATAGTCAACTAGAGAAGGTAATAAGATACAGAGTGAAGTTCAAACTAGTTAGCTAGCTAGTTGAATGGAATGTTAGCAGTTAGCAGATTGTTTGGTCCATCAATAAACTTATAAGAAAAATAATAACCTCTACAGGATCGAATATTTCTTAATTACCTTTATGATATGTATAAATGTGATGACACACAATCAGTTTCTAATTCCTTATATTATTGAGGAAGTGCTGAATAGAAGAATCTAGCGCTTCAACAACAGTGTATTTCATGATGCTTGAAAACGTGGAGAGGTCGAAACACAATGTGATGGTGAAACACCTCACTTGTATAAGGGCAAGTTTTTATACCATTATGACAGCAAGAATCAGATAAAGCCAGGGAAGAATTAAATAAAACAAAGAGATACAAACATCCAAATGTCCCTCAAGTTTTCCAGATTAAATTTTTAATCAAGGGAGTATTAAGAGACAAGTAACCATATATTAGTTAAAATATCACTACACCAAAACCAGGATTTTCTAACAGTGCAACCTGTCACAGTTTATTTTTCAGTCACAGATACACCTGTGATAAGTCCTGCAACAGTTATAACTGTTATTAAATTTTGTATTCATGAGAATAATTAGGAATATTAAATTCTTTTATTAGTCACAATAATATTTGTTGACAATTTTACAAACAATCACAATTATAAATCAAAGTGATGATTCCACCCAAATATTTCACAATATCTAAAACAACCCCAAAATTATAACACTTTGAATTTTTCTTGTCACTAATTTTCCCACATTTGTACAAACTAACAATTATATTTCATTTCTATAAATAAAAATATATTTTTCTTTTTGTTTTTAATTTTCTTAATATTAGAAAACAGGATCAAGACCAAGTCAACAAGTCATGACTTTATAGAAATTTGACTTTGACATATCTGCTTCTTCCGAAGACGGTGAAAATTACCAGACACCCTTATCGGAATAACTGCAATAAAAATTCTGAAGATTGTGAAAATGACCAGACTACCCCTTATCGGAAATAAGTAAAGTAAATATTATAGACTGTTAAAATGACCATATTACCCTTAATGGAAAAAGTGCAACAAAATATTATGCATTGTGAAAATGACCGAGACTACCCTTATCGAAATAAGTGAAGTAAATATTACATTTGTGAAAATGACCATATTACCCTTAATGAAATTAGTGCAATAAATATTGTGAAACCGTAAAATGACCAGACTACCCTTATCGGAAATAAGTAAAGTAAATATTACAAATTATGAAAATAACCATACAACCCTTATAACAAGTAAGTAAAAAAACAGACCGTGAAAATGACCATCTTACCCTTACTAGAAATAATGGAGACTGTGGAAATGACCAAACTACCCTTATCGGAAATAAGTAAAGGAAATATTACACATTTTGAAAACAACCATATTACCCTTACTAGAAATAAGTGCAATAAATATCATGAAGACTATGAAAATGACTATATTACACTTACAAGAAATAAGTGCAATAAATATCATAGAGACTATGAAAATGACCAAACTACCCTTATCAGAAATAAGTAAGGTAAATATTATATACTATGGAAATGACTATTTTACCCTTAATGGAAATAAGTGTAATAAATATTCTGGAGACTATGAAAATGACCAGACTACCCTTATCATAAATAAGTAAAGTAAAATATTATAGACTGTGAAAATGACCAAACTACCCTTATCGGAAATAAATGCAATAAATATCACGGAGACAATGAAAATGACCAAACTACCCTTATCAAAAATAAGTAAAGTAAATATTACTGAGACTAAAAATGACCATATTACCCTCATCGGAAATAAGTGCAATAAATATCATGGAGACTATGAAAATTACCAAACTACCCTTATAAAAATAAGTAAAGTAAATATTACGAGACTATGAAAATGACCACTTTACCCTTATCGGAAACATATGCGATAAATATTATGGAGACAGGGGAAAATGACCGGACTACCCTTATTGGAAATAAGTAAAGTAAATATTACAAACGTGAAAATGACCATATTACCCTTACTAGAAATTAGTGCAATAAATATTATTTAGAGTGTGAAAATGACCAGACTACCCTTATTAAAAATAAGTAAAGTTAATATTTCAGACTGTGAAAATGACCATATTACCCTTACTAGAAATTAATGCAATAAACATCAAGGAGATTATAAAATGACCAAAGCGCCCTTATCAAAAATAAGTCGAGTAAATATTATAGTATGTGAAAATGACCATTTTACCCTTCGGAAATAAGGTTAATAAATGTAATATAGATTGTGCAAATGACCAAACTACCCTTATCGGAAATAAGTAAAGTAAATATTACAAACTATGAAAATGACCATATTACCCTTAATGGAAATTAGTGTAATAAATATTATGGAGACGAATCAAAATGAATGAGACTATCCTTATAGGAAATAAGTAAAGTGAATATTATAGAAAGTGAAAATGACCATACGCTTTCTTGGAAATAAGTGTAATAAATATTAGAGACTATGAAAATGACTGAGACTACCCTTATCATAAAAAAGTAAAGTAAATATTACAGACTGTGAACATTACCATATTAAATAAATACAATAAATATCATGGAGACTATAAAAATGACCAAACTACCCTTATCAAAAATAAGTAAAAGTAAATATTACAGACTGAAAATGACCATATTACCCTTACTGGAAATTAGTGCATTAACATTATGGAGACTGTCAAAATGACCAGACTATCCTTATAGGAAATAAGTCAATTAAATATTATAGTCTGTGAAAATGACCATTTTACCCTTACAGGAAATAAGGTTAATAAATGTAATGGAGACTGCGATAAGGGTAAAATGGTCATTTTCACAGTCTATAATATTTACTTAACTTATTTCCGATAAAGGTAGTCTGGTCATTTTCTTTGTCACCATGTATTTATTGCACTAATTTTTAGTAAGGGTAATTTGGTCATTTTCACCATCAGTGATATTTACTTTACTTATTTCCGATAAGTGTAGTATGGTCATTTTCACAATATCCATAACATTTATTGCATTTATTTCCCCTAAAGGGTAAAATGGTCATTTTCATGATCGTACTACTTACTTTACTCATATCGAAAAAGGTGGTCCGGTCATTTTCACGGTCTCCATAATATTTATTGCACTTATTTCCAGTAAGGGTAGTATGGTAATTTTCACCGTCAGTGTGATATTTATTGCACTTATTTCGAAGGGTAGTTTGGTCATTTTGACAGTCTCCGTAACATTTATTGCACTTATTTCCCCTAAGGGTAAAATGGTCATTTTAGCAAACTGTAATAATTACTTTACTCATATCCGATAAGGGTGGTCTGGTCATTTTACGATCTCAAAATATTTATTGCACTTACTTCGATGGCGTAAAATAGTCATTTTCACGATCTATAATATTTACTTTACTTATTTTCGATAAGGTTAGTATGTTCATTTTAACTAGTCTCCATGATATATATTGCACTAATTCCTAGTAAGGGTAATATGGTCATTTTCACTGTCTGTGTGATATTTATTGCACTTATTTCTAGTAAGTGTAATATGGTCATTTTCACAATCTGTAATATTTATTTCACTTATTTCCGATAAGGGTAGTATGGTCATTCTCACTATCCCCATGATATTATTGCACTAATTCCTAGTAAGGGTAATATGGTCATTTTCACTTTGTACATGTGATATTTATTGAACTTATTTCTAGTAAGGGTAATATGGTCATTTTCACAATCTGTAATATTTATTTCACTTATTTTAGATAAGGGTAGTCGGCCATTTTCACTATCTCCATGATATTTATTTCACTAATTTCTAGTAAGGGTAATATGGTCATTTTCATTGTTTGTACTATTTATTTTACTTATATCCGATAAGGGTAATATGGTCATTTTCTTAATCTGTAATATTACTTTACTTATTTCCAATAAGGGTAGTCTTGTCATTTTCACTCTAGTAATCTTTGAACCCGTGATGTTCAATTCTGATGTTACAGGTTACTAGAGTTAGAAACTCGAGTCTCAACTCTAGTAAGCGATGTTCATCGAATATGAAAACTTAGTTCTAACTCGGTAATCTTTGAACTCGGGATGTTCAAATCGATAAATTTCATTTTCGGTTCTTTGAATGAGAAACTCAGGTCTAACTTTAGTATTCTTAACCTGTGATGTTTTCGAATCTGATATATTTCTTCTCCAGTTCACCTGAATTAGAAACTTAGGTCTAACTTTAGTATTCTTAACCTGTGATGTTTTCGAATCTGATATATTTCTTCTCCAGTTCACCTGAATTAGAAACTCAGGTCTAACTTTAGTATTCTTAACCTGTGATGTTTTCGAATCTGATATATTTCTTCTCCAGTTCACCTGAATTAGAAACTCAGGTCTAACTTTAGTAATCTTAACCTGGGATGTTTTCGAATCTGATATATTTCTTCTTGATTCACCCGAATGAGAAACTCGAGTTTAACTTTAGTAATCTTCGAACTGGATGGTTTCTTCGTTCTTACCAAGTTTCTGACTTAGAGTAGTCAACTCGCGGTCGGGTTTCGATTTAAGAGCCTGGTATGCATACATTTATGCAGAAATAGTGTTTTTTTAAGGTTTCGTAGAATATCTCGAAGAAATCTTACTTGTAAATGGATGGATTCGTCGTTCTTACCAAGTTTCTGACTTAGAGTAGTCAACTCGCAGCCAGGTTTCGATCTCGGGGCCTGGTTTGCATGCAATATGCAAAAATAGGGTTTATTTAAGGTTTCGTACCTGTAAATGGATGGATTCGTCGTTCCTACCAAGTTTCTAACTTAGAGTAGTCAACTCGCGGTCGGGTTTCGATTTAAGAGCCTGGTATGCATACATTTATGCAGAAATAGGTTTTTTTTAAGGTTTCGTAGAATATCTCGAAGAAATCTTACCTGCAAATGGATGGATTCGTCGTTCTTACCGAATTTCTGACTTAGAGTAGTCAAATCGCGACCAGGTTTCGATCTCGGATCCTGGTACGCATACAATATGCAGAAATAGGATTTTTTTAAGGTTTCGTAGAATATCTCGAAGGAATCTTACCTGTAAATGGATGGATTCGTCATTCTTACCAAGTTTCTGACTTAGAGTAATCAACTCGCGGTCGGGTTTCGATTTAAGAGCCTGGTATGCATACATTTATGCGAAATAGGGTTTTTAAGGTTTCGTAGAATATCTCGAAGAAATCTTACCGCAAATGGATGGATTCGTCGTTCTTACCGAATTTCTGACTTAGAGTAGTCAAATCGCGACCAGGTTTCGATCTCGGATCTTGGTACGCATACAATATGCAGAAATAGGATTTTTTTTAAGGTTTCGTAGAATATCTCGAAGAAATCTTACCTGTAAATGGATGGATTGTCGTTCTTACCGAGTTTCTGTCTTAAAGTAGTCAATTTCGATCTCAGATCCTGGTACGCATACAATATACAGAAATAGGGTTTTCTTAAGGTTTCGTAGAATATCTCGAAGGAATCTTACCTGTAAATGGATGGATTCGTTGTTCTTACCGAATTTACGACTTAGAGTAGTCAACTCGCGGCCGGAGTTTCGATCTCGGATCCCGTACGCATACAATATACAAAAATAGGTTTTTTTTAAGGTTTCGTAGAATATCTCGAAGGAATCTTACCTGTAAATGGATGGATTCGTCATTCTTACCAAGTTTCTGACTTAGAGTAATCAACTCGCGGTCGGGTTTCGATTTAAGATCCTGGTATACATACATTTATGCAGAAATAGGGTTTTTTTAAGGTTTCGTAGAATATCTCGAAGAAATCTTACCCGCAAAATGGATGGATTCGTCGTTCTTACCGAATTTCGACTTAGAGTAGTCAAATCGCGACCGGGTTTCGATCTCGGATCACGGTACGCTTTCAATATCGAAATAGGATTTTTTTTTTAAGGTTTCGTAGAATATCTCGAAGAAATCTTTGCAAAATGGATGGATTCGTCGTTCTTACCGAATTTCGACTTAGAGTAGTCAAATCGCGACCGAGGTTTCGATCTCGGATCACCGTACGCATACAATATGCGAGAAATAGGATTTTTTTTTAAGGTTTCGTAGAATATCTCGAAGAAATCTTACCGTAAATGGATGGATTCGTCGTTCTTACCCAGTTTCTGACTTAGAGTAGTCAACTCGCGGCCAGGTTTCGATCTCGGATCCTTGTACGCATACAATATGAAGAAATAGGGTTTTTTTAAGGTTTCATAGAATATCTCGAAGGAATCTTACCTGTAAATGGATGGATTTGTCGTTTTTACCGAATTTCTGACTTAGAGTAGTCAACTCGCGGCCAGGTTTCGATCTCGGATCCTGGTACGCATACAATATACAAAAATAGGTTTTTTTTAAGGTTTCGTAGAATATCTCGAAAGAATCTTACCTGTAAATGGATGGATTCGTCGGTCTTACCGAATTTCTGACTTAGAGTAGTCAACTCGCGGCCAGGTTTCGATCTCGGATCCTGGTACGCATACAATATGCAGAAATAGGGTTTTTTTTAAGGTTTCGTAGAATATCTTGAAAGAATCTTACCTGTAATGGATGGATTCGTCATTCTTACCAAGCTTTTGACTTAGAGTAGTCAACTCGCGGCCAGGTTTCGATCTCGGATCCTAGTACGCATACAATATGCAGAAATATGGTTTTTTTTAAGGTTTCGTAGAATATCTCGAAGGAATCTTACAGTAAATGGATGGATTCGTCGTTCTTACCGAATTTATGACTAAGAGTAGTCAACTCGCGGCCAGGTTTCGATCTCGGATCCTAGTACGCATACAATATGCAGAAATATGGTTTTTTTTAAGGTTTCGTAGAATATCTCGAAGGAATCTTACCTGTAAATGGATGGATTCGTCGGTCTTACCGAATTTCGACTTAGAGTAGTCAACTCGCGGCCGGAGTTTCGATCTCGGATCCGAACGGTACGCATACAATATCGAGAAATAGGGTTTTTTTTAAGGTTTCGTAGAATATCTCGAAGGAATCTTACCTGAATGGATGGATTCGTCATTCTTACCAAGTTTCTTACTTAGAGTAGTCAACTCGCGGCCAGGTTTCGATCTCGGATCCTGGTACACATACAATATACAAAAATAGGTTTTTTTTAAGGTTTCGTAGAATATCTCGAAGGAATCTTACCTGTAAATGGATGGATTCGTCATTCTTACCAAGTTTCTGACTTAGAGTAGTCAACTAGCGGCCAGGTTTCGATTTAAGAGCCTGGTTTGCATACATTTATGCATAAATAGGGTTTTTTTTTTTAAGGTTTCGTAGAATATCTCGAAGAAATCTTACCTTTAAATGGATGGATTCGTCGTTCTTACCGAATTTTTGACTTAGAGTAGTCAACTCGCGGCCAGGTTTCGATCTCCGATCTCATGTATAACTTTAGTAATATTTGAACCTGCGATGTTCGAAAGTGATATGTATTTCTTCTCCAGTTCGTCCAAATGAGAAACTCAGGTCTAACTCTATTAGTCTTCGAACCTGGGATGTTCAAAACTGATATATTTTGTCTCCAGTTCATCCAAATGAGAAACTTGGGTCTAACTCAAGTAATCTTTGAATGGTGTTCAAATATAATATATTTCTTTTTCAGTTCACCTGAATGAGAAACTCAGGTCTAACTTTAGGTTTTCTTATACTTCGTATATCGTTAGAAGAAAGAGAATATCACTCAACCTTATCTCTTTTTCATTCTCCTCTGCCTCTCACCCTCTCACCTCCCTTTCCTCTCGTTTCTTCATCCTAGATCACTCTAACCTTGCGCCTCCCTCGAAAAAAAAAAACCTAACTCAAGATTTGTTGATATAACAGAGGAATCCCTTTGAAGCAAATCAGAAACCCTACATCCTCATCACCGTAAGTATTTGTTTGCTGAAGTTTTAAGTATCATTCTCTTACCCAGTATTACACAGATTCAAAATTCAATCTCTGGTAGTAATCTTGTTTAGTGATTTCGATGCGTTTATGAGTGGATCTTGTTCGTTTTTCATTAGTCTTTGTGGACAGATTTTCAGTAAATTGAAAATTTCGGAATTATTTCGATTTTTTTTTTTTGGGTTTTTTGAATCGATTAGCGTGTTGATTAGTGTTTGTCAATCACTTATTTGAATCATTTTTGGTCAGAATTTAATTTTTTGATTTTTGTTAATATGATGAATGAAGATTTTTTTTTAGAAGTGGTAATAAACCTAGATTTGAGGGTTTGAATTTGTTTTGTTTATTGATTATGTATAATTTCTGTGCAGATCGAATGTTCTACACATGTTCTTAGTTGTTTAAATGTTTATATAATATATGAAAGTTGATTCATTAATAATATATCTACTTTCAAGCAAATCTCTGTATAATTGGTTTAGTTTTGTTAGCTTTGGAATAGTATGTTTGTTCAAAAAATAATTGATATTTACTAGGATAGCAAATCGAAACATATGTATGCCTATTATTTCGAATGTTCATTTTGTATCTTGTTTAGCTCTTTGTACCTGCTTCTTTGTATCCTGAGCTAGTATGATTGTTACGTACATTCGGGTTTGGTTTGGTATGTCTATTTTGCTTCTTTGTATGAAGCATGTTGGGTTGTTGTGGTATATTGATTTATCGATCTTGTGTCTAATATCATTCGCTGTCATGCGGTTTCTACAACAAAGAAGCATGACCCAAAGGTACAGGCTTTGAAATCTGCCAAGGCGGTCAAAGTTGGAGCATCAACGATAAAGAAGAAGGTTAAGAAGATCCATACATCAGTCACCTTTCACAGGCCAAAGACATTGAAGACAGCGAGGAAACCCAAGTACCCTCGTATTAGTGCACCTCTAAGGAACAAGCTTGACCATTACCATATTTTGAAATACCCACTTACAATTGAATCAACAATGAAGAAGATTGAAGACAAGAACACCCTAGTATTCATTGTTGATATCTGTCTTGACAAAGAAGAAAATTAAGGCTGCAGTCAAGAAGATGTATGATATCCGGACTAAGAAAGTGAACACCCTTATCAGGTAAGCTCCTAAATTTTTCTTGATTATCATCTGAATTTAATTGTACGTGAAAACTTTAGCCCATGTACTAACTCAATTGTCTTTGGATATCCTGTGACTTCGGGCTTTGATGGAACGAAGAAGGCTTACGTGAGATTAACTCCAGATTATGATGCTTTGGACGTTACAAATAAGATTGGTATTATATAGATTGTAAATGTGTTGTATGCGGTTTTGGCCGTAAACTTTCAATAGATATTAGACTCGGTGATGTTTAAATTTATGCACTTTGGTTTACTATGACCAGTGTTAGAATTAACCCTCAAATGTGCTAAAATTATTTGTTTTTCTTTTTGTTTTTTGTTTTATGTGAATGCAGAATCATGTGTAGATTCATTCCACTTATTAGTAATTAAGACGGATTGGATTTCTTATGTTTGCAAGTTGCAAGAACCCTTAAATTGTGCGAGTTTTCTTATATTAGAAGACATTATTTATGCTAGCTTTTTTTCTGGACATATGGTATGGGATCTCTCTATATTTGTTATTTAGTGACTGCGAGCATCTCCATAGTGCTGGGTTCCTGTTTCTTAAAGGTCGCTTGCTTTGTAGACTGCGCCAAGTCGAAGCCAAATCCATCTTTACTATTTAAGCAAAAACTCAAGGGTTCCTTGGGAAGATATATGGCATAATCATAGACAATTTAAAGAAGAGAGATCTCTCCGTTTCTTGGATTGTGCATTGGGTAGATGCTTTCCCACAATAAATCAGATCTTGTATATCCTTTGAACTTTAAGACAGACTCCTAGAATATCCTTCGCAAGTCCTGGTGAGAGGATCACACTCACATGCAAATGCGGTTGCTCAGCGGCAAAGCATCGTGGGAAAATTTGGATAACTACTTAAAGATATTAAGGGCCAATCTTGTGTGTTTTAACTTTAAATTATGGTCGTCCTATCAGAAAGGTTATCTTGGAAAAAGAATATTAAAATGTGAAATTTCCTCTTTTTTACAGGTTCCTCCGTTCTTAGTCCATAAAGTGTTCTATCACATATTATCGTTCTTAAATGGCTAGCTTTTCAACAGGTAAATGTTGTCAAAATCCTTCGTTCTTTCTCATTCAGTAAGGGGTAGTATGTAAAAGCTAGGACGCCGAGTTAGAATGAAGTTGTCTGCGTATTGGTAAACATTGATTATAAATATTACATATGTTCCCTTGTTGTCCAGATCTCAAATTCATGACTTCAGAATGAAGCTCCGTATGTTGATTGTTCGTGGTCATGTTGTTCTCTGCAAATGTAAATCCTCATTTTTCCCTTCTTATTTCTTTAACATTAGCTTCAGTGACTTTTGCTTATTCATAACTTCTTCATTGTTAGAGTCCTATTGTTATTCTTTCTTTCAAGTTTGTTGATTCTTTTTATTCTGTTTTTGTGAAGATTCCTTGATGTAAAAAGCTGCATTTCGAATAACCTACTGAGGCAAGACTACTTCGAATTGCTTATATGGGATTCGCTATACTCTTCTCTATAGAAAAGAGTGCCAATAACTTTTGTGAGTCGTGCAACTATTTCAAGTGTGGATGTTCTTAAACCGAAAGTCTTCATTGGGTTACTCCCTGGAGCCGAAAAGGTGTGAAGAGATTAGAAAACTCATTCCAACTCTTAAAAATTAGGGTGTGGGTGTCTGGTTCAATTTTTTTTAACTTCTACTTGCTCTGTTTTGGTGCAGCCAAAGAAAAAACTAGGTGCATCCATTCTTGATCTTGGTTGTGCTCTTTAAGTATGTATACTAACCTTATCCTTTCACTTTCTTGCAATGTTCCATATTTTTGTAAATTCAATCATTCCTTGAATTTTTAGTCAAATATACGCTGTTTCGACTCCTCACTTTCTCTCTTTTGGTGCAGTCAAAGACAAAATTAGGTGGATCAGTTCTTGATCTTGATTGTGCTCTATAGGTATGTTTGCTGACCTTTTACCTTTTTTTTCTTGTAATGTTCTCCATTTTCTGAATTTTACTTGAATTTTTAATCAAATCCATGGTGTTTAACTTTTGAATTGAGTATCCAACTTTCAGTTGTTATGAGATGAAGTTCTTGTATTCATTGCAAGTCATATAACAGAGGTAGTTCATGTGAGTACAAAAATCTGGCAAGTTAATAGTGTTATAACTACATTTGTAGAACTTAAGTGTTGAATTAGTTTTAGTCTTTATTGTTTACAGGACGTGAAGAACTGTAGGTTTTAATGTTGAGTCTGTTTACCTACACCTTAGGAAGTGAGAGTCGTGTGAAGTGGAACGCCACTTATTTTATGTTTTGCTTTATATAGCTAATAATGCAGGTCATGTGTGTGAAGAGAGATCGATAATAATGTAGTTCTTTACATTTCTTTATTTCTGTTTTTTCTTTCCACTCTTGATCCATGAAACTCCTAAACTTGTCATTAACATGTTCAATTTTTATTATTTGTAGGTCATGCGTGTTTGATGCCAATGCTGGAATTACTTGAAATGATAACTTTGTCTATGCTTGGGGTAACTGGTATGATAACAAATCTTATTGATTCATTTGTATATTTTTATTCTCTTGCAACTTCTTATCTCATTGTGTATTAATTAAGTTAAGCTTGTTTTTACTTGGTTGTAGCTCACAAAGTGTTGGCTTTGAATTGTGCTTGGTTAAATTTCATAATAAAACAATTTTTTGGTTGCAAGTATCATAATGAATAGACCCTTTGTGCTTGTGTTTCCGCAATGTATGCATGAGTGTTATAATGTGTATCGCAGGGCTGTGTTTCAGGATAAATTATGTCCCAGGCCTGTGTAATGTATGTATGAGTGTTACTATGTGTATCGCAACCCTGTGTTTCAGGATAAATTGTGTCGCAGGCCTGTGTAATGTATGTATGAGTGTTACAATGTGTATCGCAGGCCTGTAAACTGGAAGCCCAGGTCCGTTATAATGGATCTGGACTATCCATTTTTTTTAATTGTAATTTAAAGAATTGTCACGGAAATAATTGTTACAAAAAATGTTAGTTAAAAAGAAAACGTGTCATCATCTGAGTGCTGATATAAGAGGGTGACACGTGTCACTAAAATATTTGTTACAAGCAATAGATAACACTTATAGGTGTTACTGTAACCGTTACTACAAGAAGACAAGTGTCCTCAAACGAATCGTTGCGATAATATACTCACACTTAAAACTGTTAAAATTTTCGTGACAAATGAGCCACGTGTCGCAATCCTAAAATTAGGTCAATTGTGACTATTAATTATTGTAACGCTTTTTATATGTGACTGTATCTGGCTATTGTCACAGATAAAACCGTTACAAAACATCATCACAATTATTAATAACGGCCTATTTATAACAGTTATAACCGTTACAAAATTAATAAGTAACAGGTATAGCCTGTGACAAAATCCTGGAAATGGTGTAGTGTATGTTGACACTTGATAGAGATTTAGCTTTTTATTATATTCCTCAACAATTACAAAGTCTCACAGAAACAACTATAGATTTTTCGGTTCTTCTGTTGAGAGGGTGGATATTAGCAACGAAATAACATAGTCACTCGGTACAAATTTTCTTTTGTGCATCTCGAGGAGATATTGTATTGCTTTATCAGTTACCTTTTAATGTAAAGTAATATTTATAATTGAAATTGGAATATTAAACTAAAACACCATGAAATAAAAGTAACCAACCTTCAAATGATGCTTCTTCTACCCTTGGAACAAGGAAGATACAAAGATTTGAGGTTCTTCTCTAATAATCTTCAAATTTATACCCTATTCTAAGATTGGAAACTAGAAGATAATAGATGCATCTCCTACAAATTGAAATTTCTACCCAATTACAAATTGGAAATAACAAATTATTGGAGGCTCTTCTCTTAGGAAGGATTTAGGGTTCTTACACCACTTTTCTAAACAAGAAAAACTTGGAACTTGTAGAACTAGGGTTTCAATTTGAAGGAGAACAAATATAAAGAGGATAGGAATGGTATTTTATAAATACCACTATGCATCATCCTCCGCTTCTTGAAAGAAATTCACCCTCGAATTGTCATATTCTTCATCCGAATCACTTTTTCCCCAATACAAAACCAAGAGAATGGATGCAAATAAGAAACCCAATAATCATGCCTAGTAGAAAGCTTGTCTTGAAAATTGATGTGCTTCAATGCTATGTAGTCCAAAAATAAAATGAACTCATTAATGATTGCACTACTTCCCTTCTTGAAAATTACTCGACCACGATTTCTTCCTTTATAATTACTCACCAAGTCTAACCTCTTGTGTTGATAGTCAAGTGCACACTTAAGAACGAAAGAAACATCAAGTAGCCCTCCTAACTTTGTACTGTGGCTAGCTCCATGATAATTATCTTCAAAGGAAACCCAAATTGGATCCACATAAAAGGAATTCTCATTTCTTTTGCTAATATTTGACAAAGAGCTTGTTGTTGGGTGATTTTTTCTCTCAAATTTCATCTCTTGAATGACATTTTTGGATATGACATAAACATAAATTATTGGAATCATTAACAAGCCTGCTTACCTTTCTTCTCATGGTACAAGTGGTATGAAATGCGTCATGCCTTGTCCCTCGATCACCGTCGTCAAAGTCAAGCATGGAGTATTTGTTTATGACACCCAATCTTTGCATTTGGTAACCGATGATAAACTCTTCTTCCATTTCTTCGTTAGGTTCTTCATCAAAAAATGGGTGGCGACGAAGGATCAAAGTAAAAATCATTACCAATCTCACTTTCCTCAAAATTTGAAAAACTATCAAAATTTGGTGGAGACAATTTAACAAATACCATGTGGGCAACATCATTACCATTGGTGGAGACAAATTATCAAACATCTTGTGGGAAACTTCTTGATGCTCATACCCACCAATGGAAGTTGAACTCTTTATCTCCACTTCATCTTCATAGTCATTATGAAGTTCAAATGAATTCGCATAAAGACATTCCAACTTCTTAAATTTCTCTTCTACTAATTGATGCATTTCATCAAACATCTTATATCTCATTTTATTCAATAATCCCATCACTTGAACATTAGTTACTTTTACTTCCCCATCCATTTTCATTCTTCTTTTTGATATCATAATAAAACAACATAAGGGAAAATATATCTAGCCCATTTCTCTTATTTTTATTATGTGAAACCCACCATTAAGATACCTTATATAAGAAATCCAACATTAGTTTTAGTAATAGTAGTTTTACTATACTAACCTTCATAAGAGTAATTATTTTGATTTTCAAAGTAGTAATTATCCGAAATTACTAGTAATTATCCCAAATTAGTCTACCGTGAAAAAAAGTCAAAATCCACAAATATAGGTAAATCCCAAAAATCACGCTCTTCTTGTTTTCATCGTCGCGCCATCTTCTCCTCTTCTAACTTTCTTCTCTTCTAACTTTCTTCTCTCTTCTTAGAATCTAATAGAAAAAAACCAGAGCTAACCAGAGATTAAATGTTTTCACATTAACATTCGGCTCGCTAATCATACAGTTCGGTAAGATTTATGCTTGCTAAACTTGTTTTGATGAAAGTGAATTTATCACCATTTCAATGTTGGTAAAAATAAAATAAAATCGAATGCTAATAAACTCATGCATGTGTGATAATTTTGATTTAATGGGTTTCCCATCATTATCTAAGTTGAAAGCTTTTGATTCGAAGTTGTGGATTTTATGTTTGTCATTATAATTTGTTTTGCAATCATGTCTTAGCTTGTCTTTCTCCATTTTTTGGCTTACTAAAGTTCAAAGGTTTACTGAAGTTGTTAATTTTTAGTTAGTGAAATCCAATTTCATCACAGATTTCGATTTGATCATGGGTTCTTTTTTTTTGAAAAGTAGGAGATGGCGAAACATCGTGATAAAGATGTTGATTGTAACGAATCCAGTGACAACGATGATTTTGAGAAGCCGCATAAGAAAAAGAAAACGACAAAGAAAACTGAAAACCCAATAACAACCAAGGAATCTGCTGAAAAATGCAAAAACAAAAGCTACAAAGCAGGTAAGCCTTTTCCTCACATTCATTTGGCAGATATATTGTGATGCTGTGACTTTTATATTGTGATAAATTGACTTAAACATGTTTTTATAATGTGATAATTGAATTTTTCCATGTTTTGAATCTGTGAAAAATTGTGTCTTCCACGTTCATTGACATATACAAAAGGTTAAATTTACTTATCCCTTGTAATATGCTGTGAAAATGAATGTTTTCGTGTTTTAATGATGTGATATTTAATTTTATCATCGAATGCACATTTGGTGATTTTTTACTTAATGCCGTGAAATTTAGTGTTTTCCTGTTATTAAAGATGTGATAGTTAACTTTATCAGTGATGCACATTTAGTGATAAACTCCATATTTTTGATGCTTTTTCTAACCCGTATACAGATTCGACAAAGCTTTTCAGAGCTAATTTCGGTCCTTTGCATGACCTCTTCCGTGACCTCGAAAAAAATGGTCAACTGGTAACCAAGGAAATGGTAAAAGCTCTTGGGGAGACACCATTCCGTGACATGCTTCAAGTGTTCATAGATAATAAGATTAGCAAAGACGAGTTATGTAAGAGTAACCATGGACTAGAAATGCTAATACATACTTTTACTAAAACTGAGGATGGACAGTATGGATTCAGACTGATGGAAGGGCCTGAAGTGTTTATCTCGACACCGGAAGACGTGGCTGTTAATCTTGGTTTGCAGATGATTGAGAATGGTATTGAAAGGAAATTAATAAATGAAAGGAAAGTCACCCCGGGCACAAATGATTTGTGTAAAAGATATAAGTTTGGAGAAACATCTCCAGCAGTAGTTAGGAGTACTGAAGTTCAAGTAGCTATATTAGACGCAATCAAGAATGGCAGGGTTGAAGATTTTGTTAGGCTCGTTGTTTTCTACATGTGTCAAACTATTTTTTTCACTAAAACGGGTAATTTTAGTCTTCCTTGCAATTACTTGATTTACGTGAAAAGTCTGGATGTAATCAACAGAATCAGTTGGCCTCATCTTATTCATAATTCTATGATGGAAAGTATTGAATCCAGCAAGGGGGATGTTAGACGTATCACTGGATGTTGTTTCCATTTGTTGGTAAATATCTTTCCCTAAACTTTTTTTTTTTTGAAAATGAAGTTAGAACTGACTTGTTGTGTATGGTTTGTACAGTATTGGTTTGCGGAACGCTCCTCATTGGTTACAAGAAGGGTAGGTGCAGAAACAATATTCCCCAGATTCGCAAGATGGGATGCTTGGAATATCTCGAACGCTATATCAGTACTCGAAAAATTCCCTTATAAATTGTCAGAGGTATAACATGAAATAAAAATTAAATTTTCACTGTACTAAACCTCACCTAAAATTCATGTCCTGATTTTTGTCAGATGTTGATGACTAACAAAAACACTTATTTGTTGGTTGCAGGCTGAAATATTTAAATTTGGTCATAATCTAACAATTCCGTTGGATGATGCCGAAAGGAACTTGATAAATCCTATAAAGCAACAATCAAGGTTGGAAACAGAACAAAAAAAAGTTATGAACCTGGAGAAGGAGAATGTTGCTTTGATTATAGAAAAGGAGGAAGTGATAAACACTATACGTGGAATTCTAGGGAGGTTTCGTAGTGAAAAGAACAGGTTGATAGCTAAAAGTATACGACTAAAGGTTGATGTTAAGCCTGAAATATATCAAGTCATGGAGGGAACTCTTGATGAAATTTACAAGAGCTTGGCTGAAAACTCAAAGGACTGTGAACAAGTACATGAGCACATTGAGATACGTCAAGGGATGGAAGCGCCACATGAAGAATATGATATAGGACCGGATGAGTATGGGAGTAAAACACCGGACTGTGCAACATTTGTTCCACGTAGAGAAACTGGTGAGAATCCCTCAATTCAAAGATTTATATATTTTTCACGTGATATTGGATGTGAATTTTTTTTAATTTTCATATTCAAAGATTCATATTCTTAAAAAGTGATTTTTTGAATTTTCATTACCATTCGAAGATGGGGATACAGCTGAAGATGGTACTGGATTCTTCTCAATCGGTCTCACACAATATTTCAACGAACAGGAAACAAAAGGAGATGGTAACCAATTCGACTGCAAACCACCATAAATTTTTTTTGTGATTTTGATATTAAATTCGATCATAGTATTTATTTTCTTAACTTACTTGTTTGAAATCACAAATTGTGATTTATTATGAACTGACAATGTGTGAGAGGATTATCACACAGATGTGGCCAACTTTGATAAACAGGGAAAAGGTCCAAGGATTAAGAAAAACATTGAAGTACATGTCAGCTCATTAGTCAGAGGAGTGAAAACCAGATCAAAAAGGCTGGAGAAAGGTGTTGGTGCAGATTTTACCCCAGATGGTCTGAGGAAGAAAAAGGAAACTAAACATGTAGAGAAGGAAAGCACATTACAGTACAAGCAATTTGAAAAATTGAAACTGTACCATCACATGAAAACAGGTGATAAAGAGGCTTTACAATCGTACTTTAAGCGGACAACCCCTTCGTAAGTTTTATATATATTCCTTGTTTTTGTTTTTTAGCTTTTCATAAGTTTATTCTCACTGTTTAAAAGAATTGTTTTGAAGGGATTTTGCTTGGAGATCGTTTGACGATGATGGGGGAGTATCATTATCCGTGTTGGGGATGCATGTTGAAGATCTTGTTGATAATTGCTATCTTGAGGGAGAATTATTGGAGTACTACATGTACAAGCTCGATTCCAAGCAAAAAGAAGAAGAGTCTCAAATGCAGGATAGCCAAGCTCCAGTAAAATATTCAAAATCTGCTTTCATGAAGCCGGGAGCACTAGTAAGTAATTCTAATTATTAGTTGACATGATTGAATACTGAAAATTTAGGTGAATATTCGACTAGTACTTTGTATGTGATAGTTACAATTTTTCTACGAATGAATATGAACTTGTGTTATTCGGTTGGCATGCTCTTGCATCAATATATGTTCAAGTCAATATATATGTTTAAAGCCTTATCTAGTGATATGAATCTCGTGTAAATAGGTTAATTGAATTCTCGTGTGGTTACTTATTATAAATACTTATTACAGGAACTACTGCAGACAAATGATGAAGATGGTGTTAATGAATATATCCGTGACTTCATCCTACGTATCCCAGACGACGTGTCAGAATTATTCATCCCAATATTTACAAAATCAGTCTCACACTGGACGCTTCTCCACTTCAACTTCTCTGATCACCGTTGGAAGCACTACAACTCCTTGTCAAATAATAACACCAAAAAGGCATGTAAGAATACTGCGGAACTCATGATGAATGCTTGTAATTTCCTAATTAGGCAAAGAAATATGAATCATCGAGCTAGCATCTCACGGGAGATCGACCAAATTGAGGACACACCTTTTTCTGAACCTGCTTGTACTCAACAGAAGAAGTCTGATTGTCTACTTTTCGTATGCTACTATATGAAACGTATCATGAGAGGAGAAGATAGACTCCCAAGGGAAAGAAGCGAAGTGCTACAGAAGATTAAAGAAAAAAGGATCAAGATGGCAGTTAAACTAGTGACTGATAAGGATCATAGCAATTTTACTTAGGATTGTGGTATTCCGTTGACTGACAGATCGGTTAAGAAAAAGCTTTTTAGACGTTTTTTTTATGGTCTTTTAATAATTTTCATACATGAATGATCCTCAAATGTTGCAGAAGCTTTTTTTACTGTTATCGGTTAATGCATACTCAAAAGAATTGAATCCATGGCATGTGTATTATATACAACAACCGTGATAGATGTACTTATCCATGATCATATATTTGTGATAAATGTACTTATACATGGTCATAGATTTGTGATAAATGTAGTTTTCCCTGAAAAGCGATGTGATAAAATGGTGTTATCATTTACTAGAGTTTAAAATGTTATCTTCATAGATGAAAGTTACTGTATTTCACCACACTCACGTCTTATTTTACATAATGGATGGTACATAATACTTAAGTTTGATTATGACCCGGCCAAGTACATTATGGATTGTACAGTATTTTCTTATCAAACCTCAACATATATCTTGTTTTACCGTAATTCACAACACCCACACTGACAATATATGTTGTCAACTAAGGTCTCATATATGTTGTCAGATGAATGTACTTATACATGATCAGGTAAGGCTCTAACAGTGGGTTGTCAACATATAGATGTACATAACCATGTAGATATATTTGTGATAAATGTACTTATCCATGATCATGGAATTGTGATAGATGTTCTTATACCTGGATTCTGACCATATATTTGTGATGAATGTGCTTATCCATGGTCTTAGATTTGTGATAAATGTACTTTTCCATGGTGCAGGAATTGTGATAGATGTACATATCCTTGGATTATGATAACAAATATGACAAATATGGGAACAAATAACTTAAAATTACCGATATGATAAATTGATGTCATAAAAAATGTACTGAAATAATCAAGACAGACATGAAAAACTCAAAATCAAACTAACAACCTTTTCTAAAGATAATAACAACCTTTTTCTAAAGCAAATGGAGCTAAAAAAAGTTTACCAAGTCTAAAGCTAGAAAAAGAACAAAGATATCATATCCTTGAGAAATCATGAACTTCCTGATACGGGCAAGTTCGGCTGTTGTGATTCGATAACCTTTTGCAGTTGCCGCATCTTATCTTTCTCTTCTCATTCTTCATCTTCACAGACATTGGCAGAAAACGCTCAGTCTTTGGACGCCCTGGATTGTTTTTAACAGGAGGAGGGATAACTCGCACATTGTTAGAGGTCTCATTCTCTTTCTCGGAATCTGGAACAGGATGGATAGCGAAAGAATATAGAGTTTTGTACCAACTAGATGTGAAATACGGCTGAACAAAGTCATATACTTGTTTGCCAGACAACAATATGCATTGAATAGCATGGCTGCAGGGAAATCCATAAACCTTCCACCTATTGCAAGAACAGTGAAAAGTATCCAAGTTGACTGCATAACGATGATCTGCAACAACTTCAAACAAAGTATTCCCAGCAGGTATAACAGTCCATGAGTTACCTTCATCAGTAAGTTCTTTTAACTTGCTTTCATATTCCGGAGTCAGGCGACTTGTCATGGTTTCGGAAATCTTATGACGCTTAGAGATCATTTCCATCATTTTCAATCTAATAGTATTAACGAGTGCGATCCGGCATCCTCTTCTCGTCCTTTAACTAATTATTGACAGATTCATCCACACTAGACGAGACATTGCCGTACCTACAGCCCTCAAAGAATGCATTGGACCAATGCTCAGGTCCTTGCTTCTCCATCCATCTCACAACGTGACCACAGCCCAAATCAATGAGATCTTTCACAGCTTTATTATACCCACCTTTATCCAAATTAAAAAAATATCAATAAACGGAGTTTGGTTATAACATGGCAAACTGATAATTTGTAGAAAAGAATAAAAAAAAATATATATATAATCTTTACCTTCCGTCAAGGCATACACTGCATGCCTCCAGTGATTTAGTGCATGAGGATACAATTGATCATCTCCGTGGACAGGTAGCTTTTGTTTCATGTGATAATAGCAATATGAATGGTATGCATCCGGGAAAACTTTAGGAACAGCCGACAATAACCCTGTTCCTTGATCGGAAAGAAAAACCATCTGCCTCCCTTTGACAACCTTTTTTAGGTTGTCCAAAAACCAAAACCAATTTCCACCATCTTCATGAGAGACGATACCATATGCAATGGGATAAAACTCTACAGGTGTGAAATAAAAATGGAATTAGAGAAACGGTATGTACTAAAATTTGAAACAATAAAGCACTAAAAGGGTTGTGATAATCCATTTGAAAGGAAATGACTATCACCTGTTGCATCAAAAAAGAAGGTATACATTTTGTCATAATCATCACAAGAATGTGATAAAAAAAATTTTCAGTGATAATTAAAAATTACGCAAGTATCATGAGTGTGTAATCAGGATAGCAAACCGTACCATCATTGCCATTCTTCGCAGTTGCAGCCATTAAACAACCTTTGAACCTACCGGTAAGGAACGTGGCATCTAAATACAACATTGGACGGCAATATTCGAAGCCCTTGATTAATGCACCATATGCAATAAACAATCTTTTAAACTCTTTGGTTGAAGCATCATACTGAAAATCGACAATAGAACCCTCATTCGTCTCCTCTACTTTGTTGACATACCAAACCAAGTATGTATAAGCTTTCACATCATCACCATACATATCCTTATGAACCAATTTAATCCCATGGTAAGCTTGCTGATATGGAAGATTTATTTCGTAGTCAACCTTGAAATCCCCAACAATCTTTTTAGGTGATATCAATGGGTTGTTTCTAACTTTTTCATTGATAACTTGTTTTACAAACTTGGCCGGAACACATACTTTACTTTCCCTATATCCAGCTCCACAAGTATGATCCTTGTGGTATCTCATTACCTGACAAATGCATATGCCACTTAAACATTACTAGGAAAAACAAAACCTTCATAGCTACTAAAAGATGAAAAAAAACAAATGACAAAATTTAATAAAACACATAAATTTAAGGAAAAAATTACCTCAAAATTTTATTATCTTTAGTGATAGATTTGGCATGAAATTCCCATAAACATCCAGCAGTTTTCCAATTTTTGCATCGAACGGTATACCTAGAAGGTTCACTCTTTCTTTTCTTGTTATCAGGCTCATGGCCATTCTCAAAGCACACCATAGCAACAGCATTCCTAACCTCTTGAACTCCATTATAGAATATTTGTCCGACCCCGGTTATTGCTTGTTCCCACAACTTATTTTTTTTTTGGCTTCACGCCAGCTTGGGAACCCTCAAAAAACTTTTTGGCTCTGGCATCCTTCGAAACTGGAGAAACTACTCGTGACCCTCTAGGCAAAACTGTGGTTGGATTTTTATCCAAAGAAGAAGATGGAATAGGATTTTGGCATGATGAAGGCGACGTGTGGGATGGGGAGTAAAAAAATCTCTCACAGAAAAGGTTAAAAGTTGCTACACCTCTCATAAAAAATCTTTCAAACACTGATTGGAGCACAAAATCAGAATCAACCCCGATTTGATTACATTGTCCCTTCAAAACGAAACGTACAGACCAAGGATTCAGAACAGTCCACCGATCACATACAACAGACTTCAATGTTTGAACAGTAGTAGATTTAGTCACATGGCAAGGAAACGAATCCTCTTCAAAGTGAAAAATAACTTTAACACTCGCCTCCATTCCCTGGTAAAAAAAAAAAAAGGGAAATGTAAGCTCAACACTGAAAACGTCAAACTGGGAAGATTATAGAATTCTACATAACTAGTGAAAACGTCAAACTGGGAAGATTATAGAATTCTTCATAACTAGTGAAGACTGCAATTATCAGAATCTAAAACCCTAAAACCCATAAATAAAGAAAGAACGCACCATTGTTAACCATGATAACAACTAAACGGATCATAAAAATTACCTGATTACTTCCAAAATAACTCGTCAAACTACTTCCAAAATAACCGAAACAAGGATGAGAATCAAGTTTTCAGTGGTGAAATACTCGGAAATTATGGATATATAAACAGGAAGTGAAAACTGCCGTCCACAAAAAACGGCCTAAAAAAACGCCCATGACTAACGCCCACGAACGATTTGACTTATCATATATGTAATTACTTTTATTTCTATTTTAGTTTAAATTG
This sequence comes from Papaver armeniacum, assembly GCA_023531295.1. Taxonomy (NCBI): domain Eukaryota; kingdom Viridiplantae; phylum Streptophyta; class Magnoliopsida; order Ranunculales; family Papaveraceae; genus Papaver; species Papaver armeniacum. The sequence goes on from JAJJWW010002594.1 coordinate 49,045, forward strand.
CATAATTACTAAAGGTTATTTTAGTCCTAATCAAAATGTGAAAATCTAAAACCAATCTAATCCTATTAATCTTAACCGTAGATCTAGTAATTTGGGCTATAGATATATGTAATCTTATTGATGGGCTACTGAAAGAGAGAGGAACCAAACTTGGGTTCCTCAGATATTTCCACTATACCCAATTTAAGAAAACTACCAAGAAAAGAAACACAACCCAAAATACTTGATGATGATATTAATATATTTACCAAACCTTCCCCCAAAAAATCAAACCAAAGCTCTTGATACCAACTAATGTAAAGTGTAACTTCTACTTGCAATAATAATGTAGAAATTGAAACAACACACCATAAAATAGAATTACTAACCTTTGAATTTAAGCTTCTTCTACCCTTAGAATAAGGAAGAAACAAAAATTAGAATTATTTTTCCTTCTAATTTGAAGTATGTAATATAAAGTTCCTATATATTTGTGTCAATGACTCACAGAGATTTCCTAAAATCACTCCGAGAGTCACCCAAAATCAATAGACTTATAGAGAGTCTCCCCAAATCTCTTACAAAAAAATTCTCTAGATATCTCTAAAAATCCTAATTGACTAACCCCCTGTAAAGTTCTTCTCTATAATACTTAGAACTTCTACCCAAAATCAATTGGAAGTGACAAGCTTATTGAGGCATCTCCTAACATCAATTCCACTCAAAGAAAAATATTGAAGGAAAGAGGGAAACAAGGATTCTCTCCTAGTATTTCTTAAAACAAAACTTGGAATTTGTAGAACTAGGTTTCGATAATAAATAGTAAACATAAAGGATAGACTAGTAAATAAACCAAATAAGGGGGGTAAAAAGGAGAACAAAAATAAATAAGATAGGAATGGTATTTTATAAATACCACTATGCATCACCTACCCAACAAGAAAACCCTTGATGATGATATCATATGTTCTGGAATTATGTTTATCAGATGCTTCTGATAAGTATGATTCAACTTGTCGAAACTTCGTGAAAAAAGAACCATCGCTATTTGAGATCTGAATTTCAGAAACTATGGGTGCTGGAGTAATTTTTTCCCAAAAATTGGGTGCGCGCGTGAAGTTTTACGCCCGTGGGTTTCGTAGTGGAGAAATCTGACGAAATGGGTCTCGCAGTAGTTTGCCCGTTTTGCTAATAAAGTCTTCTAGGCGCATATTATAACTTTCTTTGGATTTGTGTGGTTGTGTTTGCTTTTGCTTCTATTATCAAATTTATGTGTTCGTTACTGTATAATCAGACAGTCAGGTGCATGGATATAAAAGATGACAAGCTCATTCTCCAGTACCAAATTATTTATTTTCTACCTTAATTTTGATGGTTCTCATTTTTTGTGGGAGGGAAGTAGTATCATTTTACTAATGCAGCCCTCATCCTTAACAACGCTGGTCAGGGAACTGCTTTCCGGAATTTTCACATTGTACCTACCATGTTAATTCACCCACAAAAACTGTCATTTTAAATAACTATCTTCTTACATAATTTTAATTAGACAGGGAAGAAAAAAAGAAAAAAAAATAGTAAGATAGCAGAAAAATGTCAGCAATACCCAACCGGGAGACTTATTTATGCATAAGTTTGGAATCTTACATGGCAGCATTTATCCTTGTCACATGTACCTCTCTGTTTTGTGATCATAATACGCGATGCCGACTACAGCAGGCACAATGCAGTATCCCTCTCTCCATTATTCATGATCAGCTCAAGACTTTGGTTTATTTTAATTCAACATGCCGGCCAGAAGAAACTCTTGTAAACCTTATCTTTCTTTCCAACTAATTATTTCTTGGCATTTGCATAGAAGCTTCGTATGGAAGAACATGTATCATCGTGACTCTCTAAAATGTTAATTGTATATATATCAACTCAGACAACCATTGGCTTTCTTTGCACCTTCCTTGTCTGTTAGGTAACATGGCCCTAAACAACGTTGACTGTTGGTGCCCATATTAAATATATATATTCTAGTTCCAGAAACATAAATTTTGATTATAAACGTCAAGAAATTTGTGAGTGATTATCATACCGGCCGTCTCATCATTTTCTTTCTATTCTATCTCAAGCCTCGTCCTCCTTTCCATTTTCTCAGTTGATCGATCAGTAACTATGTCGTGGTTTAAAGATCCTCAATGGTACTTGGAAAATGATAACGGTACGATGAAGATATATAGGGTACGAGAGAATTTCAGCAGTCCAATTGCTCATGGGGATTTCACTGACGTTAAAGTTATTGCGAATTATCTTTCTTTGGTTGATCACTCATTTTCATGGAAGAGAAGCGATTTCGATGCTTTTGCAGCTTTCTTAGATAAATATGATATTATTGTAAATTGCCAAGGTGTGGTGCTTACCTTGACTTTCCCAAGAGATAGAGCTTTAAACAAGCCTATCATCAGCCGATCAACAAGGTTATGGTCACATGATGTTGTAGATTTGCGCCGTTACGGGCTACATGTTCCAACGGTTCCATTCCGAGTGGTACGATACCTAGAAGGTGGTCCTGCTCCTGTCGAATCCAGTCCCAAGGAAAATGAACTAGCTGCTAAATTGTCCGCTTGTATCAAAGAACGAGATCAAGAAAAGAGTCAGAAACAAACTTTGGAGAAAAGTGTTTCTGACTTGAGAGAAGAACTGCTGATAGAAAAGAAAAACATTTCTGAATTAAAATCCTCGAATGCAGCTCTTGAAGATGAACTGATTAAAGAGAAAAGCGATAAACAAGATCTGGAAAGACAAAATTCCGAGTTGACATCAAAACTTGAGAAATGCGGTTGTGTTGCTGATCAGAGTGTGTCAACTGATGAAGATCCATGGATGCGTGACTGTACCGTTCCTAGTGATTGGGTTTCTTTCGAGGACCTTGATGTGTATAAACTTCCAAGGAACACTCCTTCGCTGACCATCTCTAAAGTAGTGTCAGGTGTGCCCAGATTTGCTGAAGATGATTCAACCAACGTTCAAGTTAGGCGATTCTATCGAGGAGTGTTGGATGGCGGTGTGGTGTATCCTATAGTGGTTGTTAACATTGAAGAGTTGATTCCAGACAAAGAAAACGCAAGATTTGATGCAGAAATTTGGGGTTCGTTTAACAATGCAGGAGCTTGCTATGCAGCACGGAAGGCATATGAATCGGAGATGTCTTAATATGTGTTGTTCAGTCTGTGCCGGTAGATGTAATAACTTTCTTTGGATTTATGTGGTTGTTTTTTGGTTTTATTATCAAATATTGGTGTCTGTTTAATGATTAGATGCGTGGTTTAGAGATCTTTAAATTGATTGTTGTCTTGCACTATCATATTAATGTTGTATGTGTGGAGTTTGGTAATACATATGTAAATTCAACTCTTGGATGTTCTTGGACAGGAGTTGAAAAACATTTTATATTCGAATTAAGATTGAAACTGCTGCTAAATTATACTCCCTCTGTTGTGGGAATGTTATTTATGCCCCTACTATCCATGGGTCATGCACAAACACCCTTATGAGTCTTTACAAATACCCCTAATGGCAGAAGTGAAATTATTAACAGAAAAATAAATAACATAATTCCATTTTTAACCTTTAACACTTATACTCTTAACTTCTTCTTTATTTCTTCTTCTTCTTTATTTCTTCTTCTTCTTTATTTCTTCTTCTCCGTCGCCACCACCATATCCATCGCCACCACCATCTCCGTCGCCACCTCAACCAACATCACAAACACCACCATCGTCTCCATCATCACCATCTCAGTGAAAAACTATTCTCCAAAATGTAATCTCGAGCATCAAAAATGTAGATCCATTCCGATTTGCAACTAACTCTTAGATCGAGAAGAAGCTAGGGTTTGCATTTCAGTAAATCAGTTGAAAAATCTGGTGATAATTTTGACGGATTTCAGAGATTGGGTTTTGTGGAGATTAAGAGAAGGACATGGATCTGAAAGTGGAGGAGGTAATGGAATTGATCTTTGTTGAAATGGTTTATTCACTTGCAAATTCCATCGGATGAGAAATTAAATGTTCTTCTTCTTAATTTAAACTTGTTTATCATCGAATTTATTTAGGAGATGCGAGAAATTAATATCGATTGAAGATTTAGGAGATGGATCTGATTTTAGATTTCAATTTACTGGGTAATTTTTGGTTTAGATTTGTTTTTAAGATGGGTTACGATGATTGAGTCTCGTTGTTGATGAAAGGGATCGATTGTGGTCGGAATCGATGAAGAGAGGAAATTGCGAATCTGTGATGGAAATGGAACCAGGGTTGGAGTTGTTGTTTGAGCTCATGGAAAAGATGGCTGCGGTTGCTATTAGAAATGGAATTCGAATTTATGAATATCTAGGGTTGAATTATGATGCCGAGAAGAAAATTGAATTGAACAGTGGAAACTGGAATTGAGGTGTTGTTTTAGTGGATGTAATTGTGAAGCTGAAGGTTCACAATTATAAGGATGGGACATAAAATTATAAGAATCTTCAACTAACTCTTAGCTCATTTGATGACAGAGATCGAGAAGAAGCTAGGGTTTGCATTTCAGTAAATCAGTTGAAAAATCTGGTGATAATTTTGTGGATTTGAGAGATTGGGTTTTGTGGAGATTAAGAGAAGGACATGGATCTGAAAGTGGAGGAGGTAATGGAATTGATCTTGTTGAAATGGTTTATTCACTGCAAATTCCATCAGATGCATAAATTAAATGTTCTTCTTCTTAATTTAAACTTGTTTATCACTGAATTTATTTAGGAGATGCAGAAATTAATATCAGTTGAAGATTTAGGAGATGGATCTGATTTTAGATTTCAATTTCTGGTAATTTTTGGTTTAGATTTGTTTTTAAGATGGGTTCTGATGATTGAGTCTCGTTGTTGATGAAAGGGATCTGAGATTGTGGTCGGGAATCGATGAAGAGAGGAAATTGCGAATCTGTGATGGAAATGGAACCAGGGTTGGAGTTGTTGTTTGAGCTCATGGAAAAGATGGCTGCGGTTCTTTGTTAGAAATGGAATTCGAATTTATGAATATCTAGGGTTGAATTATGATGCGAGAAGAAAATTGAATTGAGCGAGGGAAACTCGGAATTGAGGTGTTGTTTTAGTGGATGTAATTGTGAATTTGAAGGTTCGGAGCATATAACAGTGGAATTGGTGAAACCGGGAAAGCTGCAGGTTGTTGATCGATTGCGGGGAGAAATTAGTGTTTTGATGTTATAGATGTCTAGGTATGTATGAAATTGCGAGGAGGATCTACAAGATGGAGTTATGGATCTGGTAGATGTATGAAGAAATGGGTTGGTCTTTGTTGCAAGAGTTAGAAATGGAATTATGTTGCTTGTCAGGTATGGTTTATGAAAGTGCAGAAGATGGTTGTACTTGATGAAGATGCAACTGCAGTGTGGTTGTCCTTGGTGGTTGAATATGGTCTTTTTGAGTTGTGTGACAATATTCAAATGATTTGGGACCGGTGGTGCAGTTTGTTGGGATAAGGTGGACAGTGTTGTCGGATATGATGTGCAGGTTTGTGTGTTGAAACTGGAAATAACAGGTGGACTGTGGAGTGATGTTGGAGCTGGTGCATTTATGCGGTGTTGCAGTTGAGATGAAGTTGTTGGTGGCCTGAATATCAAAAATTAAGCTGTAAGGATATATGTATCTTAGGAGTTAACATTATTGTTTGTACTTTGTAGTGGTGGAGTTGTTGCAAGGAATTGTTGTTGTATTGTGGTTACAATGAGATGCGAGAAGATAGAATTTTCCGGGCTGATGTTGTTGCGAGCTTTGGAGATTTGGGGTTATAGTCTTGGTGGAGTGGAGGCTTAATTGTGTTGCGACCAAGGATTGTGTTGCAGTTGTGCACTTGAAGAAAATGTGTAGTTGGCTAATAGTGGTTCAAGGAATGTATTGCTTGAACATAACTTCATGTCGTTGGACCCAACTTCTGCTAGTTTCCTCCAAATTGGAGACAACTTGTGCTAGTTGCCTCCATATTTGGAGACAACTTATGCTAGTTGCCTCCATATTTGGAGACAACTTGGGCTAGTTGCTTTCACTTTTGAAGACAACTTTGTGCTAGTTGCCTTCACTTTTGAGGACAACTTGAGCTAGTTGCCTCCATTTTGTTTTGCAACTTATTCAGTACACTATTTATTGGAGACAACTTAAGCTAGTTGCCTCCACTTTTGGAGACAACTTGAACTAGTTGCCTCCGATATGGACATTATTTATTAGAGACAACTTGAGCTAGTTTCCTCCTATATGGACACAACTTGACAAGTTGACTCGACATGGTAGTGGTGGTTGGCGGTGGTGGTCGGCGGCGGTGGTGGTTTGGCGGCGACGGTGGTTGGCGGCGGTGATGGTGGTTGGCGGTGGTTGGCGTCGGTGATGGTGGTTGGCGGTGGTGGTCGTCGGTGGTGGTGGTTGGCGGCGGTGGTGGTTGGCGGTGAACAGTAGATGTAGTCTTTTTTTTTTTTTTTTTTTTTTTTTTTTTTTAAATAGTGGTTAGTGGTTTTGTATATACACTATATAAATGAGGGTATTTTAGTAATGTATTAGGCTTATGGGTATTTGTAAAGTTCATAAGGGTATTTTTGCAAGGGGTCTCATAGTAGGGGTATATAGATAATGTTCCCCCTCTGTTTTAGGAAAAGTTATACTTTCACTTTTTCAATTTGGCCTATTTTTAGTAACAAATCAAACAAACATTTCATTCTTTACAGCAACTGTTATTTTCTATCTAAAGTTGTATAGCATATAATCCAATATAATTGATGGAAGTAGTATGAATTTCAATGGCTCAATCCATCTTTGTCAAGATATCTCATTCTGTCTACCGACTGACAAACACAGAGAGAGAGAGTTGGCTTCAGAAAATCATAGATAAGCCTTCTTCGTGAGATTCAGTTGGCTTCAGAAACTGAGCTGACAATGTGGGGACGATTGCTTGAGCATGACCATCAAATGAATTTAAACATTACATAACAGATTGGTGACAGGCAAAAAAAATTAAACAAAAGATGTGGAAAACATAAAAAGTGAATACCTGTTAAGATCCAAGTAAAATCCAACAGATACAACTGTAATCCAATATATGGATGGTCATGTTACAGACTCATAATATACTTCGTATATGCTGAAAAAATTAGAACAATGGTGATAGCCATAAAAATATAAGCACAACAACAACCCTGTATACATACGTTATCAAGCTATTCTAACTGCCATCTGAAAGAAATTTCCATCCTGGCATAGCACTGCAGTAACCTGGAACCACACACTGCCACCAAAGAATTAAAAACCCGAAGAACACAATTCCATACTATGATGCTTTTTCGTAAAGTATTAATACAAAATTGACCCAAAAATCTTCAGCGCTCCTATGATAGAAAGAACTAGCTAGACAAAAGCAGAGAAGGATCCATACAAATTTGAAGGAAACAAAGATCCATATAAGCTCGGTATCCTTTGTGACCTTGATAGAAATTTGGATTTTCGCTGTTACCCTCAACGACAAAATAGATAAAAGATCCATATAAGCTCAGTATCCTCTAGACTAGATGAATTGATTCGAAACTTCGCGATAGTAAGACCCTGAAGAGTGATTCGTAGATAATTCGCAGCAGCAAAGCAATGTCAATTGAGCACTTATTAAATCATTGCTCTTCTATCAGACAAATCTGGTCTACTTCATCACGATATGGAAGGATACAAATTAAAGAGCTGTCTGTGGAGAAGTTAGGCTTCAAGCTGCACTGATGATAAAATCATAGATGTGTCTGACTGAGATTCAGTTGGTTATTAGCCTCTTTTTAGCAACTTAGATTCCACTGCCAAGACATTGCTTCAGCATTGCCATCAAATGAATTTGAACATCTCATAGGAAACCTCAGGGGAAAACCTAAACATAAGATGTGGATATATTATAAAGTGTATAGATGCTAATTTCTAAGTGATATTGAGCAGATTATATTTATACAGTCCACCAGAAGCCCAACTGAAACCTGAAAAACTTAGAACACTGCTGATGGTGGCCATAGAAATATCAAAAGTGTATAAGAAAAACCCTGTATTCATAACTTCTCAAGTTGCTATCTGATATAAATTTCCATTCTGTCAGAGTGACAATGACATCCTTAATCTACAAAGCTCTAACCTAGCATTCAAAATCGAAAGAACAGAATTCCATACTATGCTACCTTTTTATGAAGTTTCATATGCAGTGCATTATGACAAGAAGAAAAAACAGATAAATCGGGGAAGAATTAAAAAAGACGAGACATATAAAGAACCATAATTAAATTTATCAAGCCGTGCAAACAGATTTTATAATCAAGGGACTGAAGGGAGTAATAAGAGACAAGTAAGTAAACATACCAGTAAAAATCTGTTCGCACTTGATAGAGATACAGATACCTGTTGTTACCCTCAACAACTACGAAGGTCTCGCAAAAATAGCACTAGATTTTTTTCAGTTCATCTGTCGAGAGAGTGCATACCAACAAACAAATAACAGAATCACTAGGTACAAATTTTCTTTCACGCATCTTGTAAAGAAATTGCAGTGCCTTATCAGTTACTTTTCCTGCAAGAAAACCATTTATGATACTATCATATGTCCTAGAATTTGGTAAGCAACCTTTTTCTTCCATTTCGATGATTAATTTATCAGCCTGCCAGATCATCTTGTTACGAAAGAGCCCAACAATCATTGTATTATATGCTACTGTATCAGGAACTAATCCTTTTTGAGGAATCTCACTAAACAGTTTCTTTGCATCTTCCAACTTGCCAGCTAGAAAAAAACCATGAATAAGAATACTGTACATTTCAACGTTAGGTAAGATACCGTTACCCTCCATGGATTCAAACAATTCTATTGCCTCCACAATTTTTCCATTCTTGCAGAGACCATCCAAAATTGTTCTGTATGTAACTTCATCTGGAGACAGACCAAAAGATTGCATCTCATTAAGAAACATCTGAGCAGTCTTCATTCTTCCATCCCTGTATAGTCCCCTTAACAGTATACTGTAGGTAACTATTGTGGGTTTCAATCCATTTTGTTTCATTGTCTTAAATAATTGCACAGCTTCATCCAACTTATAATTCTTGCAATACCCATCAATTAATGTACTGCAAATGAAAACATTTGGCTGAATGCCCCTATCCACCATCGAGTTAAACAGTTTAACCGCTTCTTGCAGCCGACCTGCTAAACACAGACCGCCGATCATTGAATTATAAGTAATTTCATCAGGCTTGATGTTTACCTTGTCCATTAGTTTAAATAACCGCCAAGCATCTTCCGTCATCCCATCTTTGCAATGTGAATCTATTAATATACTAAAGGTTATTGTATTGGGTAAAATCCCTCGATCCATCATTTCATCAAAATATCTTCTTGCTTCTTTCCATTGACCATGTAGGCAATGACCATGAATCATACAAGTATACGTCCTTACAGTCCCATAGATTCCTCTACTAACCATCTCATCAAAGAATCTCTTTGCCTCATCCAAGCGCCCTGGATTGCAAAGTCCATTGATCAAAGAATTGTAAACAACAACATTGGGTGTAACATTCAAATCTCTAAGCATTTCGGAGAAGAGAACCAAAGCTTCGTCAACTAAACCTCCTTTACAAAGTGCATCTATAATGGCACAATATGAAACAGCATTAGGTCTGCAGTTCCATTTCCCCATTTTGTTTTTCAGCTGAAGAGCAAGACCCACTTGACCATTTTTACAAAGCCCATGTATAAGAGTATTACACGTGAAGACATCAGGTTGAATACCTGTTTGAGTCATTTTAGCAAACACTTGAAATGCAAAATCGATATTTTCTTGAACACACAACCCTTTAATCAGTGTATTGAAAGTGACAACATTAGGCTGATGACCTCTCTTGATGATCTCTCCAAGAAAACAAAACCCATGATCAACTTTGCCTAATTGACAACAGCAATTAATCAAGATGTTGAATGTATAAGTATCACCCAAATTCATCTTCTTGTACAACATAATGACATCTGAATAACGCTTGAGTTTCGACAATGATCCCAATACATGATTAAATGTATCAGTAGATGGAAATGGCCTTTCCAAAATCAGTTGGTCGAAATACCTCAAACCATCTTCAAGTTTCTTGATTTTTCCTGCTTTACACTCATCCCTCACATAACTCTCAAACCTTGATATTCCACTCTCGTAACCTCCTGAACCATAAACTCTGACATTACTGTGCAACAGAAATGATTGATTATGGAAATGATGATACGAATCTGAGATTACTTTCTTTCGTCCTAAATTCATCTTTCTCTTCTTCTGAAAATGAAGAGGCTTCTTCTAATTTATACGATTTACAAAATGGGCCTGGACGCGATTAAGCCCAAGTGGATGGGGACGACCAAAGAAAAAGAACCGTTTATTGGGTCCAGCCTATTTTTGGGACCATTGTTTTATAAGGCCATCTACCCTATACTTATATAAGGTATGTCCTAAAGTGTAACATTACTAATTTGCCCCAAATCCTAATTAAAATTATAACTAAACTAATAACTAAACAAAATAAAAATTTAACCTAATCTAATATATTAACAAAATCAGAGTTACCCTACCCGCCGCACAAAGAAGGTTTGGGAGAAATTTTCTTCTTCTTCTTCTTCCTCCTCCTTTCAACATCGTCTTCATCGATTAATCGTCGATTCATAAATTTTTTATCGTCGATTAATCAATCGACTATAAGAATGGTTCTTCGAAAGAAAAATAAAAGACTCCCAGGAACAGGTCCCCCATTAGGACATCTAGCACATCACAAACAAGTTCAAATTGAGGAAGAAGTGGAACCGGAAGTTAGAGGCATCATCGAGTATCAAATGCGCAAGCCGAAGCCTGATTCTTCCATGGGACCAATCCGCAGGTATTTTCTAACAAACCCATAACTTTTAATTTGACTTTCATTGCTTCAATTGAATAGAAATCATCAAAATAGGGTTCAAATGGAAGTTACAGTGCATTGTTCGGTTAGGACGAATTTTTAAAAAGCCCTAGTTTGTTAACCGAACTTCCTGAAAAGAAGAACACGAAGAACAGTTCAGTTCTATAGGATTCAAACTAGGTCACCAAACTTCCAGTTTGGTTAGTTCGCAAAGAAGCCTAAGACTTTTTTTCTAACCGAACTTAACCAATTTTACAATAATTTTTTTTCACATGTAACCGAACTCTGCTATTTTGCCCGCTATTTTGAGTTTTTATGTAGCCGAACTGTGCTATTTTGCCCGCTATTTTGAGTTTTTATGTATGCAAACTATACTATGGAACACAAAATTAGAATTGGCCTATTTTTCGTGAACTTTTGCTATTAACCAAACCTTACACTGAGAACCCTTATGTTGCATCTGATTTAGTGGTTAAGCTAATATCTTTTGTTTTCTTGATTAGTGGAAGAGGCAAAAAATCAAACCAACCTTTTTGGAAGATGCGAGAACTCCCACGCCTCGAGGAAAAGTACATTGTGATGCCTAAGAATAGTGGAACCAAAAATGCTAAGTATAGAGGTGGGTCATTCTAGGGTGTTGTCATCCAAGATGGTGTTAATAGAGATAATGTTGACAACATAATCCAACAAGTTAATGAACAGATCGTGGAAGAGATGGGCAGTCCAGAACATCATCAATGTGGAGAAGGTGAACCAGCTGAAGGAGGAGGAAATGAGGGTGCCAATGATGGTGAACCAGCTGAAGGAGGAGGAAATGAGGGTGCCAATGATGGTGAACCGTCTGAAGGAGGAGGAAATGAGGGTGACAATGATGTCGGTGAAAAAGATGAGGAAGATGGAGATAAGGATGATGATGAATCAGAGGAGGACTTGGATGAAGAGAAAGACGAAGAGGAAGAGGCACAAGTAGAAATAGTGGGAAAGAAACCTAGAAAGACGCCTAAAAAGCCTTGTGCTAGATATTCATACATTCCTGATGAAATTTTGTGTTTGCCACCAAAGAAGCCAACTTATGGTACTCCAAGAGATGGAGTGGAGGTATTGATGGGCTACAAAAACTCATGGGCTGCCAAGATCTTTGCGACAAAGGTATGGTTCAATCTTAACCATCAAGATTTCTCGGGCATTTTATTATATTTTGACATATATTGTTCTTTTCTATATATATTATTAGTATATAAGATATGATGTTGCTTTTGTAGGATCATAATAATGTTATTCGTGTTTTGAACGTCAAAAGAACAAGATATGGAATATAGAAAATGAGTGTGATGAGGTCCGCTTGGCGGTATTTGATTGTGTATTATGGAACAGGATACAACATGCGCACCAAAAATTTGATGTTGTTACTGTTACTGCATTTGCCGAGAGGGCTTATCCGAGAGACGGGTACCTTTCATCTACCTTTTGGTGAGATAGCAATAACTCGGGATGATTGTTTTAGAATCACAACCCTACCTATTACGGGAACAAGTGTTCGAGATGGCTACGATCCTCGATGAGTTATGAACTTCTTGAAAAGCTAGTCGAAAGGTGTCTAGGATGGAGCGATAAAAAGGCACAATGTGAGTTTAGACGAGCTAACAAAGAGCCTAAGGAAGGTGATGAATATAATTAGTTTGAGGAAGACCGCACGTACAAGAAGAAGTTGAAAAAGATCAAGCTCAAAACCTTGTTTGATGAGTTTTGGGGAATAAAGATTTGGTTCTTTGAAGGAAAGTTGGTGATGACGAGAGGAGAAGATTAAGCACCATGTGACTTCTTATTTATTATATCAACTAGGAACCATTTTCTTCCCTGACAGTTCAGTTCAAGTGGTAAATGCTCATTACCTCCAGCTATTGGACCCCCTGAATGAGGTGAACAACTACTCTTGGGGCATTGCGGTTCTTTCAGAGGAACTCAGAAAAGCTTCTAGGCTTAGAGTCTATATTTTGGAGGCTTATACACCCTTGTTCAGGTACCCCGTTAAATTATCGTTTGTGTGTTTCAATATATAAGTGAATGAATATGTATTGTTACTAATCATATTGCGAATGTATTATTTGTTGCCTCTTCTTATAGGTTTGGGTGTACGACTACTTCCCTAAACTTCAATTGTCTCATGCTCACACTCCTTGGCCTTATTAAATGTTATGTAGCTTTAGTTTTAGTTCGGCAATGTCCTCTAATTTCATTTCCTAACCTAACTTAAGTCTTGTTATCTCACTGTTCGGCGATGTCATGTAATTAAGTTCCAATATGAAAAAAAAAAAAAAATCTCCAAAAATAACAATCTCTAATTCTTATGAAAATGTTCAAAGCATAACCCAAAAATAAGACCTAATTCCAGAAAACACAAATTGATTCTTATGTTGATGTTCAAAGCATACTTAGTTTAATTAATGGTACATTTAATCATCCGCAAGGGAAATTGAACCTTCGTGTATGATTTTTTCCGAATCCTTCAAAGTTTTCCACATCTCCATGTTATTCTCGTACATAATACACCAACCCAACATTGTGTCGGGGTTAAATCCATGCCAATAAGAGTGTCCTCAATTACCATCCGGAGGGACGTCATCGGTGGATATGACGTACTTTCTAATGTATGGAGGTAGCTCTTCCAAGTATCTTTTATCAACAAAAGGTGGTGTATCATCAATTGGTCGACTTCTTTCTTGGATGCGGCATATTGGAGCCTTAAGCTTCATGTCTCGTTGAATTGGTTGGCTAGGTTCCGATGGAGTAGGTTGGGTTGGTTGCGAGCGTAACATCGGTCCTTTTTTCTTCATATCCCGTTTACTTGTTTCGCTATTTTCCATAATATTCCTAGAAGTTTTCTTAGAATCTTCTTGGTACTTCGCCGCGGTATGCTCATGCCCACAAGGATCTCTAGTAAAAGGGGTCATTTCACTTTTCCTCTTAGCCAACACCTTTGCATATTCTCTTACTTTTTTTTTTATTTGGTGATTGGCCTACCTTTTCCCTTGCCTTTTTTCGATTCGTGCACATTCTCCGAAGTGTGTGGATAAACGATTGGCCGCATGTCATCCCAAAAGATTTGATTTTCGAGTTTGTTTATGTTCCTGTACATCTCGATAAAGATTCTTCCCATCTCATTTTCACCAAAATCTTCTCCGACATCGCCCTTTGGAGGAGGGACAAAACTTAATTGTTGCTAATATGGATCTATATCGCTTAGAGGGATTATGCCACGTTCATACTTAACTATCATATGGCAACAAGGGAGTCCCATAGACTTCATCATGTTGCAAACACATACCTCGTCTGGCTTGGTTCCCCATATGTCAATCAAATTCACCTCTACCATTAACCTCTTAATGCAAGAACGTAAAACATTATAATGGAGTCCCTTGAACAACCGAAGGTCCTCCATTTTCTTGATGTTAACATCTTCTTGTACAATCCTTTTTTACTTCATGATGTAGCTTTTTTGAAACTTTTCTTTAATTCTATCAATCTCGCGGTTGAAGTAATTCTCCATTACGTTAAATACAATTACAACCGGTGGTGAGCCGATTCTACCAAACTTGTCGCTTGATTCCCAAAATGTTTAAGGTGGTTGGTAAATTCATAAACGAAGCGCTCTTTGTGTGGTTCCAACCATTGCTTGACCACATACGTTACAATATCCTCGGGATATTCGGGGCTAGACCAATGTTCGATAAATGCCGCAAGATTTAGATTATACTCTTCTTCGGTGAGAGACCAAGTCAATGACTCCCATTCACTAGAGAAAGCAACCCATTTAACGTGATTTTTAGTGTATTGTATATCGAATTCCGCTTTTGTATCCTCTTGTTCATCTTTCGGTAGCTTACTAATCTCTTCAAATGCTTGCCTCTTTGGTGGACAAATTTGAGGCTTGCACCTATTCATCACATTACACCATATATAAAACGTACAAATCATATTATGTGCTAATGGGAAGACTCTCTCTATTGCGTTCATTAATGCTACATTGTTTTCCGTCACTATAACCACGAGGATATCATCATCTCGGTATATGTCCTTCACTTGTTGTGGCGCCCAAGTGTAACTTGGTCTTGCTCATCTTCTAGAAAACAAAAAGCAACGGTAAACGGTGACTTCGTCGAGGTACGACCAACAATGTTCAAAAATGGCAGCTCGTATTTGTTAGTCTTGTAAGTGCAATCCATTATAAGAACTTGATGGAAGTATTGAGCCAATTGAACACTCTTCGGATGCGCAATGAAGAGATGCGTCATTTCATCTTCTGGTGCAGGAATTGCGAGAGGTGAAGTCGTATCGGCCTGGTGGTTGCATGGAGAGTTTGGATGCGACCGAGATGTTTAAAACATGCAAGGAAAAAGATAATTACGGGTGACATGGAGGAAGCATGGAATTTCAGTTTGCAAAGCTGGTCTAGGTATGGCGGGTGCGTTGCGGGCGGCATTTTCGTACGGGGAAGAACTAATGGTCTGCAGATGCGATGGAGAATGGTCCGCATGTTGTCGGGCGGAGTTTGGAGATGGAGACTACTCATGGAAGACGCATGCGAAGTAGATGGATAGAAGAAAGAGTATTTATACTTTGATCTGGTGGGTCTGATCCACCGGAGTAGTTGCCTGAGCATGTACAACCAGTGAGACGAGACTCAGTTGGTCCGAGAATACGAATTGTTGTTGGTCGGGTTTTAGAGGAGCTTAGACTTGGATCGGGCCTTACCATTTCGTTAGGTAATAACTGGATACCTTGGCAGCACCATATATATTATAGAGACGAAAAGAAAGAAAGGAGTGAGGTCGACGCTGGCCGCAGAGCCGAGAAGGTACAGAAACTGGAAAAAGATGAGAAAGGAACATAGGCTGGCGGCGACGGACGCCGTCTACAAGGGTTTGAAGTTTTTGTGTTCTCCATTTTTTGTTTTGATTAGTGATTGATTGTTTCTAATATGTTTATGGCTTTTGAGAAATCCATGTTTTGCTAAGGTTTTTGTGACTAGGTTTTATTATTGAAACCACATGGAGTTTTAGGTTAATTGAATTGATTTATATAACAAAAGACTATGATGATTTGAATAAATTAATTCCATGATTTGTATATTTATTCAACAATGAAATTAGTTGTTGCTTCACCGGTTCTGTACAATACAATAACACGTGTGCTTAAGTTTTATGATTGCAAATATATTCGTCTACTTATTTGATATTTCATGCTAGGTTAAATCTTTTGATGGGATATGCTTAGAATATCCGGGTATTATTTGTGAATCTATAATTAGTTTCGTACAACTTTCTCGCTAACGCAATTTGGTGGTGCATGCTTTGGTTTAATATTTTGATGTGCCATGCTTAGGGTATCCCAGTGATATTTGCAATTCTAATACGTATAATAGGTGATGTCGATAGAACGGACGATAAATAATTCATGGATTATGTTTCATTTCGGTAATTGAATACAAGTTGTGGTGGATACTATAAACCCTGGTTTCCGACTTTTTCATTGGATTTGTTTAATTAATTTGATTTATTTTCTTTGTTTTTATTATTTTTAACAATCCCAAAAACATTATCTCTTGTTAGTCAATTAGGATTATTGGTTACAGTATTTCCACCGCTCCTCGTGGGAACGACCCGTACTTGCCTCTGTCTACTAGTTAGACACCATGCGATTGCGGTTATTTACATATAGGCATCTCCGGATCCCATCAATTTTTTGGCGCGTGGCAGTGAGCGGTTGTGGAATATTATAATTGGTATTTTGTACATATTTTTTTTTTTAATTTTCTGTACATAATTTATTTTTCTTTTATTTTATATTTTCTTTTAGTTCTTTTACGTAGCTTATTTGATTTTTTCTTAGGTACCTTAGTCTGAAGAGCGGCGATTGGAGTCAACAACTGGCCCAAAGTAAGTACTTGATATTCTCGCAAAGCTTTTGCAAGGTGAGTTATTGAGAATTACTTTGTATAATGGTTTCCAGCGAGTTGACTTCTTTTATAGATTTTTGGAATCTTACTAAAAGAGCTGAGACAGAGGAGTCATTTGATATTTCACCTGAGGATTATGCATATGCACCTTCTCATTATCAAGAACATGTCGAGTGTGTAAATAATGATTGGAATTATGTTCATAGGTATGATCATTTCGGACCTTGTGAAGGTTATGATCATTATCAACCTTACCCTGATTATGAGCCACAATGTTTTGATTCCAATTATTATTCACATACTTCTCAGTCACAGTATGAGAGAGATGATCAATCTTACTGTGACCCATCTGCATCACAACTATCTTTGCTAGAACGCATCAATATTGACATTGTTGAACAAACCAAAGCTAATGAGTTATTTTTCTTGGTGAGTAAAACCCATGCGATATTGCTCAACTTGCTGAACAAACTGATTTACCGATTGCTCAACTAACGCAGTCGGTAAAAGATTATGGTCTTACCGAGGAGACAAGTTCTAATTTTTATAATACTCTTGATATTTATGATGAAACCGCTTTAGCTAATGAATCAATATGTATGGAGAATGATATTTAACTTGATAGTTGTGATCATAAGAATAGAGACATTGTCATACCAAGTGAATGTGGTGTATTAGTCCAACTCCTAATCGTGTTAATGATCACTCGCCTATTCAAAAGGATGCGTTTAGGATTGAGGACACCATTCTTTTAGACGTTGTGACATATCAGTGCTATAACAATGATGCTTATGAAGAATGTGTTAATTCAGAGGAAACTGTTGTTAAGTCTAACGACTTAGAGACATTACACTCTATCTATAAGGTTTCTTTTAATCATCTTTATTGTGATTTTCCTATTGATTCCTTGGTTGATGATGATTATGATGATGATTTAGTACAGGGTCACAAACCTAGTGGAGAAGTTAATATACCTAGAATTGTTAGCACAACTTTTCAGAAGATTCCTAATTTTGGATTAGAACTGCGTGCTTCTCCAGTATTACTAGATTATTTTGCATCTCGTGATTTCTCTTTGCCTGTGCATGACTCCCAGATCGTTTCATCTCCCATCCCCAGTGAACCACTTGAGTCGGTAATTATTTTTACTGACGATATATCCTTTGCAAAACCTAAGTTTGAGGGTGGATCTTTCGTTTTGATAGTCTCTATATCTTTACGTTGCTACAGCGAGGATTTGAGGTTGTCATCGTTTGTAAATATTGTATTTTGGGTCGATCCCCAAATGTTTAGGTTATTAGTGTATGGGCATCCTTTTTGTACATTCCAGTAGGTATATGTTTTTTTTTTATATTTTCGTTTACTTTATTCATATTATGAATTTCCCATCTTAATTTTTATGTTGGATGATTCAATTACATTGAGGACAATGTAAAGTTTAAGTTTGGGGGAGTAGCATTTTCGTTAGGCTTTAAAAAAAATAATAATAATATTATGACCAGATGTGTAGCGGGTCTATTAAAAAAATTAAAAAAAAAAATTAAAAGAAAATTATGACCAGCTGTTGAGCGGATCTATTGTAAGGTTTTGCATATGATCAGCTGTTGAGCGGGTCTATTCTTGGGTATTTTCTTAACATCTTATGATCAAATGTTGAGCGGGTCTATTTCTTTTGTGAATTTCTTGCATGATCAGTTGTTGAGCAGGTCAATTTCTGTTTTGCTCGAGGACTAGCGAAATATAAGTGTGGGGGTGTTGATAAGCACATACGTGCGACACAATTGTATCCATATTTATATTAGCTAGGACTCGATATAAAGGCTAATAACATTATTTTAGTGCTTTTGTAGAAAGTACAAGTGAACTCGATCATCGGAGAAATAACTAGCTAAACTGGGAGTTATAGTGGCATTTGCGGCAATTCACTGTGCCAAGAAGACATAGAGATTAATGGACTGTGGGAAGCCTATTTAACCATTTAAGCTAGTGCTCCACACATTCAGGCACAACCAGGGAAGGATATAGATGAAAAGAAGTATTGAGTTACCAAACAGTGGCATGGGTGGAATGAACAGAATGGAAAGTGTGGACGTGGCTTCACCACCTTTACTTATGCGTTGGTGGTACTGTGAAAGAAGAACATTTGTTGTTCTTATATATCGTATTGAAAAGAGAAGTCTGAGCAAAGGGAAGGCAGGTGAATGGATTTGGCAAGGAGATGATATTTGCATTAGGGAGATGCATGTCGATAGTTGGTATTAGCTAGTATGCAGTGAGATGGAGTTGGTCGATGGGAGTAGACCTGTTGGTGCTACACACAGACGTGAATGGAGTTGGAGTTCGACTTCTGAAATCAGAAGCCTCAGCTATTGAAGCATGAAAGAAGAGGTCGTTGTTGTTGGTAGATGGCCTAATAGAAGAGACTGAGATGGTTGCAGCTGTTGTGTAAGAGAATAATAAGCTGGGCTTTTGAGTCTCGAAGGCAAGAATGTTGAGAAGGAATTTCACTCGATGGTGACTGTGTGGTAAGGTTTTGAAATTGAGGAAAAATATCCTGGTCGGGTCAGTAAACTTGGGTTTCTGTTGGTTCATATATGTGCTTTGGTATCTCGGCTATGAAGAATGTTTGATAAGCCTGGATATGGATAGTTCGTGCTGTGAACTATGGATCTCAATGGGAATTCTCGGGACTAGAATGGACCAGTTAACATGGTGCTTAAGTTGCAGCTGCCGGTGGGTGTCGAAACTATGACGATCAGTTGGTCAAAGAACAAGAATGGTGCTGGTCGTGGTGATTGTATGCTCGTCTCGGATGTGAAGTAAAGCATTGGCGTTGGTAGAGAAAATGCTCGAATTGGCAGTGGTTCCAGGGTCGAGATGAAAATGGAGATGGTTGCATTAGCAGCAGTTCGGTAATTTAGCTGGATGGGATTTGTGTGAAGTTCTTGGTTGTGAACGATGGTCTTAAGAAGGGCTCGATTAAATGTGGTTGTGCACGTACAGGGAGGAAGTAATGTCATGGATGAAGCTAGCCGGACAGAGAATGGTGGGTGTGCTACCGAGAAGGTCTGGAAAAGAAATGGTTGTCGTGGCCAGGCGAATAAACATGGGTTGAAGCTGTTAGGTTTTGTTGTCGTGAAGAAGTGCAGGTGATGGCTGGTCTGGAATTGCAGAGGTGAAGTCGTATCGGCTGGCGGTTGCATGGAGAGTTTGGACGCGACTGAGATGTTTAAAACATGCAAGGAGAAAGATAATTGAAGGCGACATGGAGGAAGCATGGAACTTCAGTTGCAAACTGGTCTTAGGTATGGCAGGTGCGTTGCAGGCAGCATTTTCGTACAGGTAAGAACTAATGGTCTGCAGATGCGATGGAGAATAGTCTGCATGTTGTTAGGCGGAGTTTGGAGATGGAGATTACCCATGGAAGACGCATGCGAAGTAGATGGATAGAAGAAAGAGTATTTGTACTTTGATCTGGTGGGTATGATCCATCAGAGTAGTTTCCTGAGCATGTACAACCAGTGAGACGAGACTCAGTTGGTCCGAGAATAGGAATTGTTGTTCGGGTTTTGGAGGAGCTTGGACTTAGACTGGGCCTTACCATTTCGTTAGGTCATAACTGGATACCTTGGCAGCACCATATATAT
This sequence comes from Papaver armeniacum, assembly GCA_023531295.1. Lineage (NCBI taxonomy): Eukaryota > Viridiplantae > Streptophyta > Magnoliopsida > Ranunculales > Papaveraceae > Papaver > Papaver armeniacum. The sequence goes on from JAJJWW010002594.1 coordinate 69,596, forward strand.
TACAGAGACGAAAAGAAAGAAAGAAAGAAAGGAGGGAGGTCGTCGCCGGCTGCAGAGCTGAGAAGGGACAGAAACTGGAAAAAGAGGAGAAAGGAACATAGGCTGGCGGCGACGGATGCCGTCTACAAGGGTTTGAAGTTTTTGTGTTCTCCATTTTTTGTTTTGATTAGTGATTGATTCTTTCTAATATGTTTATGGCTTTTGAGAAATCCATGTTTTGCTAAGGCTTTTGTGACTAGGGTTTATTATTGAAACCACATGGAGTTTTAGGTTAATTGAATTGATTTATATAATAAAAGACTATGATGATTTGAATAAATTAATTCCATGATTTGTATATTGATTCAACGATGAAATTAGTTGTTGCTTCACCGGTTCTCAGATAATACTGAGAACCCGTGTCTTTGAAATTTTATGATTGCAAATATATTCGTCTACTTATTTGATATTTCATGCTGGGTTAAATCTTTTGATGGGATATGCTTAGCCGGGTATTATTTGTGAATCTATAATTAGTTTCGTACAACTTTATCGCTAACGTAATTTGATGGTGCATTCTTTGGTTTAATCTTTTGATGTGCCATGCTTAGGGTATCCCAGTGATATTTGCGATTTTAATACGTATAATAGGTGATGTCGATAGAACGGACGATAAATAATTCATGGATTATGTTTCATTTCGGTAATTGAATAGAAGTTGTGGTGGATACTATAAACCCTGGTTACCGACTTTTTCATTGGATTCGTTTAATTAATTTGATTTATTTTCTTTGTTTTTATTCTTTTCAACAATCCCAAAAACATTATCTCTGGTTAGTCAGTTAGGATTATTGGTTACAGTATTTCCACCGATCCTCGTGGGAACGACCCGTACTTGCCTCTGTCTACTAGTTAGACACCGTGCGATTGCGGTTATTTACATATAGGCATCTCCGGATCCTATCAATGCCAACCAGAGAAGGTTGATTATCCATTGGTATAGGTTGAAATTCAATCTACAAGAAATGGAACAACATCAATTGCAATCAAAAATCAGTTCGGTTACATGATAATTTTATCGGGATAACCGAACTCAGAGTTTGGTTTGTAAAGCAAGTTGACAACTCACCGAACTGTACGTATACTAAATCAAATTTTATTGGACGTAAGTTCGGTTATATAGTTGGTTGGTATGAAGTTAGCGAACCAACCGAACATTATACTAATGTGCAATCTTATTTTACATAAGTTCGGTTAGCTATTGGTTGCAAACTAACTGAACTTATAGACCCTAAAGTTCGGTTACATTTCGGCCAAACCGAACATACACTGTAATCCTATTTACAAAGTTCGGTAACATGTCCGTTAACCGAACTTCAAAAAACCTCCATTATTGGAGAGTTCGGTAACCCGCGTATTTAGAAAAAGTAACCGAACTACACTTTCAGATGAGTTCGGTTACATGTTCTTCACACAAGGTAAACGAACAATCCCAAATCTACTTAACAAATTCACATTTTTTTGAAAATTTGGACCAATTCAACCAACATTATCTAAGTTTAGAGCATACCTGGGTACCCAAATAGTCTTCCTCCGGTTGTGGTTGGTAAAATCTATCGTTTTCATCTTGAGATTAGCTTTAGAGAAGAATACATTCACCATCTAAGAAATAATACATATCCGGATCATTGTGAAGATTGACATATACTCTAGGAGAGGAAGGAGATAAAGATTCAGATGAGCTATCATCAATTGAATAGTCTAGCTTAGTGAACTCAAAAAAAAAAAAAAAAAAATTATTTTCCATGTTTTTCTTCTTCATCTTCTCTAACTTTTCTCTCTCAATAATTCTACTTCCTTTTTAAAGATCTGATTTTTAATCTCAAATCTTTATTCAAAATCATTTCACTAATCACACTAACTAATATTAACACTAATTAATCATTAACCAAAAATAATTAGAGGGTAATTTAGGTATTATCATAAATATCTAGATAAGGGGTGACCTAACTAGATTTACTTCTAATATCTTACCCAAAATAAAAATGCCCCCCCCCCCCAAAAAAAAAGGCTGGTCCCCAAAAAAATGGTTCAAGAAAAAAAATGAAACCTGTTTTAACTTGATTCCTGTTATTAAGAGGGAAACAATGGATTTGAGGAGGGAAGGAAATTTGATAAATCTAAGTCAATGTTTAGTCAAATACAAATTCTATGAAAAGAAACAAATATTTATGGAGTACTAACCTTGTCCTTACTAACCTAACCGATCCTTGCCTCCCTCCCAAGAATGCACCCTTATTCATCCTCTTCGTGTAACAGAAACCCTAGTTTATAATAGCGCAACTCCACGAACAACTTTATAAGTGTGATCAGAAATCATGGAGCTGGGAAGATTGTTCTTTACCTCCAAACTTGTATGATTGCGAAAAACTACATGAATTAAAAATAAATCATGAATCTCCATAAGAGAAAAATTATTTTTTTAGGAACTCTGTTACACCATCATCCACCGATCAACCATGTCTTTTTTTTATTAAGATTTGTATGTATATCAAACCTGTTCAAGTAATTTCAAGCAAATGAGATGATTTGGATGAGATACTCCAAAGATTGTTGCCTTAGAATTGAAACTTAATTCAAACTACAGTATTTAACTTGGCGTCCATATAGTTGAATTTCATCTGGTGTTTGGCATGACTCCTTGAAATAGCTCTTTCTTATCTTCGTAACAGTACATTATAGTGCGAGATTAGCAGACCAGCATATGCTTGGATCAAATTCAATTATGTATAATCCAACTATTTTAATGGTGGTCTCGTTTTTACAATGAACAGGTAGTGCTTTTGTTTTCACACAAAGTAAAATCGTGAACTCGCAAGGGGAATGTATAATGTATTGCTGCATACTATGTAATCCGCAAATTTTTACCAAGATCGCCAACCTATAACATTGGATATCAAGGATGTTATGGGCATTTTAAATTTTTTTCAAAGGGTCAATCCCTCCTCCAAAATTTTATTTCCCTCCTCATAATCCTTCCCTCCTCAAATCCATTATTTCCCTCTTATTAACAAGACTCTTTAACTTTTAAGGCTCCTTGGAATTCTTGAAGGGCTTCTTTGAAATAAGATCATTTTTTACTAGGCAAACCACATGTGAGATGCGCGTGCATGAATTTTACTCTTTTTAACAACACCAAATTCGATGACAACAATATTTTTTTTTCGTAAAATAAAATTTAATATTCTGATTTATACTCATTAGGTAGGTAATTTAAAGAGATTTCCAAATATATTAATTTTACGAAAATCTAGTGTGTATCATCAAGTTTTTAAAATTTTGATATGCGTTTAAAACAATGGCATTATTGTGAATATGTAAATATATAAGGTTGAATATATAAATATTGATTTAATGTACATTTTTACCTTAAATACATATATATAGTAGGGGATGATATTTAAGGTCATATTGGTACCATTCTATTTTGTCATTTTGTAACAAACCAAAAGAAGGTTTCACCAGAGGAGCATTTTCTTTGTTATGGTACTGTAAGATAAGATAAGATAGTGGCTAAATTATTCATGGTTAATTTTTAATGACGAACCTAGCTAGTTTAGCTAACTAAGTATTGGTGGTAAGTGTTTGTACCCTATTAAAATAGTATACGTGCGTGCCGCACAAGCTATTTAATATCGGTAACCCGTGGGTTTATTGAGGAAACCCACAAGGCTTATTGAGGAAGCCCAATTGGTTTATTGAGGAAACCAACCCGTGGGTTTATTGTAGAAACCCACATGGCTTATTATGGAAGCCTAACCCGGTTTATTGTGGAAACCCGCATGGCTTATTGTGGAAGCCTAACCCGGTTTATTGTGGAAACCGGTGGGTTTATTGTGGAAACCCGCATGGCTTATTGTGGAAGCCTAACTTTAGGTTTATTGTGGAAACCGGTGGGTTTATTGTGGAAACCCGCATGGCTTATTGTGGAAGCCTAACCCGGTTTATTGTGGAAACCGATGGGTTTATTGTGGAAGCCTAACCCGGTTTATTGTGGAAACCGGTGGGTTTATTGTGGAAACCCGCGTGGCTTATTGTGGAAGCCTAACCCGGTTTATTGTGGAAACCGGTGGGTTTATTGTGGAAACCCGCACGGCTAATTATGGAAGCCTGGATTTGGGTTGTTGGGGAAACCAGTGGGTTTATTATGGAAACCCACTAGGCTTATTATTGAAGCCCAAGAGTCTTGAATAATTATTTATTTATAATTATTAATGATATTTGAGATAAATGCAAGATCCTAAATAAAGAGGATAATTATCTTAAATACTTATAATAATTATTTAAGATAAATAAGGATTATGGTAAATATTAGGGTTTATCATGAACTGGATGTTATTTGAGGTTTATACTGGATGAGGGAAGTTATTAGGATAACTATCAAAACCCTAAAGCTACATTTTGCCTATATATAGAGGCTAAATCTCAACACAAAAGGTACATAATTTCTATTCCTTTTCTTAACAACCTACTTGCATAGAACTCTTGTTGATTTTAGCATCGGAGTGTCTTTGCGGGTACCCCCACCATTTTCAATCAACAATTCTTTGGAGAATCTAATCAACGGCGGCGATTCGATCATCATACACACATCTCGAAGATTGTTGAGGTGATTAATTTTGCACCAACATCTTTTGGCGCCGACTAAGGGGAGGCAACGTGAAAGGATCGTGTTCACCAACATCATACAATGATACAAATCTGTTTCTGATTTCTGTTTCTGATTTCTGTTTCTCTAGAAGTAGAAGTCAGAAGCAAAAACATTTTGCTTCACAAAAAACTGATTTTTCTGCTTCTAAAAGTCTTTCTGAAATATTATTGTCAAACTAACTTCTAACTTTATGATTTCCAGAAATCGAAAAGTAATTTCTGAGTGTGCATCCAAACGCGCTATAGGTCTGCCATGTTAGCTTCCTTGGTGTTTTGCCGACGCTGGACCTAGTTAAGCTTGCCTAGCACAAAAATAACTTCATCAAAGTTTTGGACAGATGAAGATTCTGTAGATCGAACCACTACTATTCACCTCTTCAATATTAATTTGAACCTACTTGTGCTGTGGCATCTGATACCTTCCGGGTGTGTCCAAAATTACAGGTGTTTCAGAGACAGAACACACTAATGATAATAAAACAAGATTTCACTACACACACTCTTTAGATCGTACACTGAACCATGCTAGCATGCCACTAGCTAGTTAAGATTGACTTTAATAGACACAGTAGACCTCAGGCTCAGCCTTACATTTCACAGACTCGAGTGTACTCTCTCCATCATTTACTACAGAGTCAAGTCTAGTGACCATCAGGTAATATCTCATATCATATCTCATCTGTGTAAGTGCAGATTTTAGTACGTAGTGCCCAGTCTGAACCCAATTTACTGTGAATTTATTATCATCAAGGTAACAACATCTTTCTCTCTGTATTATTATTATTATTATTTCTGCAACTATAATTTTCATCATCTTCTCCGGTGGACAGATTATTTTTTTGATCAAATTCATCATTATATCAACCCACGGAGAAAACTGTTCGTCAAGATATATATATATATTTTTAATGGTTCGTTTAAGTCTAAGGACGTTCGTAATTTGTTTCATTTCCCTAAATCAAACATTCCAACTTTCTGCATCTAGAGAGTATGATGATGAAACTAATAGTAATAAAGGCCTAGAAAATATAAATATATAACCGAAGAGAGGAATTTAAACATAACCAAAACATAAATCCACTCTCAGAAACATCCATAATACCCCTACTAAATTAGTCACTAATACATAAAGAACTTAATAACAACAAAACACTAGATATCATCATAAGAAGTTGACCAGCTATGATATCGCCATCTACTGCAAGCACCTACGATTCTCTTCTTCTTCTTCTTCGGAATAGATCGGAATATTTTGGGTTTGAAAGCCGAAAATCTTACAGATCTCTACTGCTGTTTTACCTTTAATCACTTTCTTATATGCCAAGTCTACCAAGCCCTGAATTTTAAGAAAATTTGCAGCCCTTAACACATCAAACAATGGTGTATCTGAGCCATCGAGATTCACAAACTCTGCATCCCAAACCTTTTTGTCTTTATCACTAGTCTCAGCTTCACCGTGTTTGTAGAGGTATTCGATCACCTTCGCAAGGACACTGCCTTTGATGGTTCTCAAAGGGATAACAATATTCTGATCAGTTTGGTTATTAGCTATCGTTTGCTCAAGGGTTTTAGATTGCAGCGCAATGGACCTCTCAATACCGAAGAACTGTTCATCTGAACTCTTCAAAGTAATCGTCCCTGGAGGTGCCGTCGACGGGATGATTTCCATACTTAGATCTGTTGACATTGAAGGAAGCTAAGAAAGAGTTAACTGTGTGTTTGCAATGGTAGTGTGATCTCTGAAGAAGACGTAGCTCATGTATTTATGCATTTTATAGATTACTAAAATTTCATTTTCTTTTTCTTGGTTGGACTCAGATATTAATCTCTTTTCAGGCCCATAACAGCAAGTGGAAATGCCAAGCTCTAGTGGGAAGTCAAAATTCAAAATTCAGCCCGATAAGTGTTGAATTCCACCGACCGCTCAACAATTTTGTTGAATGTGAGATGGAATCAACACTGGCACGCCAAATGTTTTGGCGTCCTAAAAATTGCCAAATGGTTTGGCGTCCCAAAAGTTCTAGAGACGCCAAATGGTTAGGCATGTAGGAAATATTTTATGGAAATTCAAACGTCAGGATGAAGTAAACCACTGGATTCATAGTTTCGTTGATCATCTAACAGTTGATAGATCAGAAACCAAATGGTTTGGCGTCTGACTGTATTCCATTTGGAGTTTTTGACTTAAAGTTTAAATTCCCATAAGGCTTGGATGTTGAAATTTGGTGACGTGTCATGGTGTGAATGTTGAATCGTGGGTGTCGAAGACAGGATTCTAATACAAAAATTACCCTTGTCTGTATGTATGCACCCATATGTTTTCTGGTAAATCTATTGGGGTGCCTTCATAAATATATCATGGATTGGCTCTTTGGTTCGACCACTCCAGTTGGTGAGTCAGATTACCTTTCCATAAAACTTTCAAGTTCTTTTTGTTGTACAGGATGTTCACTTGTAAATGTAAGTTTTGAAGAGTCCTTGGTACTGCAGATGTATTTCCTACTTACGAACATCAATGTTGAAGGCGAAATTCAGGAGACGAAAGTAAGAAACCCCGCCTGTTGAAGAGTCCAAAAACTTATTTCATCCACCTAAATGCCGATACAAAAATAGAGTAAAATAAAATTTTAACTTTCTTTCAGGTTTCTTACCAATCATGTATTCAGAATGTAATTCAAGGTTTCAGAAATTACACCTTGATCAAACACTGTATTCTAACTTTTTAAAAATTTAATGTCACAAAGATATCTTTCAGGTTTCTCATTACGCCTACTAATCAACAAACCAGGAAAGACAGGCAGAAGCTTGGCAGCTGACACCGGCATGAACTAATTGAAACCAAAGTTGAAAAAGTGACTTGACAAGATATAAAAATCCTGCTTACACTCAAGCAAGATATACATCTGTGCACCAGAAACCTAATGAAAGAGATAAAAGAGAGTGCTTCAAGAAAAGAAACTCCCTGGGATATTAACCGACCCTTTTGCAAAACAATTGACACCACTTGACTCTGTAATCTGTATGACTTGATAAAACTGCTTAGTTACAGGACCTTAATGTAAAGGTGAGATGTTAACCGAGACCCTTATGCAAACCAACTCAGCTACTGTGTTGATTTTTATTATAATTCGGTGACCACGAAAAATGGGGAAAAAAAGAAGAAAAAAACTGCTTAAGCCAATATTTGATTAACACGGAAAAAGCATATGTACCTCCAAAGATGTCATTCTTCGCGTGGGCTGCTTCTATGAATTTGATCCCCAAGCTTAGCGATGCAAAGACTCTGCGGAGTTATTCAGACAAACACTTGGGGACATGTATTTGCAGCGGTGAAGGAAAGCCAATTGAGAACTTATCAACTCATCGCCCATACATTCGACATCTGGTTCTACTCATCACCCAAAAATTTCCTTCAGCTCAAATTCGAAGGATCCAAACCTAATAAGTTTGATCTAAACGACAACTAAAATAACTAAAATCAAGCTCAACAGAACCTAATATAATGAAGTCAAACACAAATTCAGCCCAAAAAATTAAATCAAAGGGATCCAGATTGACAAAATCAGTATTGAAACACCTTTCTTATGCCAATTTCTTCGCATGTTCAGGAGGACAGGAATTTAAGAGTTTTCTGTGGAGTTAAGAATGAAGCTGAACTGATAATAAAACAAATCAAACATATTTTATTTCTTTGCCGCAACTGTTAATCTCTATAGTTGTATACCATATCCCCTTTTCGAGAATTGAGCTACCACAGCAGAAACATTGCTTGAGCATGAGGTTCACATAATTTTGAACATTGCATAATAAACCACAGGTAAAATGAAAAAAAAAAATGAAGAAGTGCAGAATTATAATAAAGTGTATACTTGTAAAGTTCTAAGTGAGATCAGATGCAAAAAATGCACCAGAAACCCAAGTGAAGAGACTACAGCCGAGCATGTTAGGGGATCATATATACTACTTATAGCTTCAACTTAGAACAATGTTCATGGCCGTAAAAATATCTAAAAGTACAAGAATAACCCTGTATATGACGTACCTTATCAAGTTTCTCTAGTTACCATCTGAAAGAAATTTTCATTCAGTCATAGCGACAGCAACATCCCTAATAACTGAAGATGCTTTGGAACCTTCCATTGCCACCTGAGAATTTTCTGAACAAGAATTTAAAACCAAAAGAACAGGAGTCCGTGCTATATTTCTTCTTCATAAAAGTATTATCCACACAGTAATACAATTACGACAGGGAGAACTAGACAAACGCAGGGAAGGGTTAACAAAAACTAGGTATATTAGTTAAAATATGTTAACACTGTTACCCTCAACAATTACAAGGTCTCACAAATATAACACTAGATTTTTTAGTTTATCAGTTGAAAGAGTGCTTACTAACAAGGAAACAATGGAATCACTTGGGACAAATTTTCTTTGACGCATCTTGCGAAGAATTTGTAATATCTCCCCAGTCTTCTTTCCTTCAAGAAAACCCTTGATGATGATATCATATGTTATCGAATTTGGTAAACAACCCTTCTCTTCCATTTCACTGATTAATCTGTTGGCCTCCCAGAACATCCTGTTATGAAAGAGGCTAACCATCATTGTGTTATATGTTACGACGTCAGGAACTAATCCTTTTTTTGGGATCTCATTAAACAGTTTTCGTGCATCTTCCAAAAGGCCAGCCAGACACAAACCGTGTATAAGAATATTGTACATTTGAACATTAGATAAGATACCAGTACCCTCCACGGATTCAAACAATTCTATTGCCTCCACAATTTTCCCATTCTTGCAAAGACTATCCAGAATTGTATTGTATGTAACTTCATCTGGAGATAGACCAAAAGTTTGCATCTCATTAAGAAATTTCTGAGCAGTCTTCGTTCCTCCATCTTGGTACAGTCCCCTTAATAGCATATTGTAGGTAACTGTTGTGGGTTTCAATCCATTTTGTTTCATTTTCTTGAATAGCTGCATAGCTTCATCCAACTTATGATCCTTACAAAACCCGTTGATTATTGTATTGTAATTGAAAACATCCTGTTCAAGGCCCATATCTACCATCGAGTCAAAAAGTTGCACCGCATCTTGCAACCGACCAACTAAACACAGACCATCCATCATTGAATTAAAAGTAAACTGGTCGGGTGGGATGTTTATCTTGTCCATAAGTTTAAATAACCCCCAAGCATCTTCAGTCATACCATCTTTACAATGTGAATCTATTAAGACATTAAAAGTTACTGTATCGGGTGAAATCCCTCGATCCACCATTTCATCAAAATATCTTCTTGCTTCCTCCTGTTGACCGTGTACACAATGACCATGAATCATAGAATTATAAGTAGTTAAATCTGCAGAAATTCCTCTACTAACCATCTCGTCAAAGAGTCTCTTTGCCTCCTTTAACCTCCCTGAATTGCCAAACCCATTAATCAAAATATTGCAAGCAACCACATTGGGTTCAACATTTGAATCTCTAAGCATTTCAGAGAAGAGAACCAAAGCTTGATCAAGTAAACCACCTTTACAAAGTGCATCTATAATGGCATTATATGAAACAACATCTGGTCTGCATTTCCATTTCGACATGTTGTTTTTTAACTGAAGAGCAGGACCCACTTGACCAGTTGTACAGAGCCCATGTATAAGAGTATTACATGTAACAGCATTAGGTTGAATACCCGTCTTAGTCATTTTGTCGAACACTTTGATTGCATAAGCAATCTTCCGCTGCATACACAATCCCTTAATGAGTGTAGTTAAAGTGATAACATTAGGCTCATAACCTCTCTTAATAATCTCTCCAAGCAAACAGAACCCATGATCAACTTTTCCTAATTTACAACAGCAATTTATCAAAATGTTGAATGTATAAATATTGGGTTGTACCCCAGCAAAACTCATCCTCTTGTACAACATCATCACATCCGAATAACACTTGATTTTCGATAATGATCCCAATACATGACAAAATGTATCATTAGATGGTAATGGCTTTTCCGAAATCAATTGATCAAAGTATCTCAACCCATCATCAAGCTTCTTAATCCTACCAGAATTACACTCATCCCTCACAAAACGTTCAAGTTGTGTTATTCTATTACCATCAAAACCACCAGCAGAAGCATAACAATAATATCTGACGATTTTCTGATGATTCGGTAGAAATGAATAATGAAAATAATTACCTCCTGCTGCTGCTCTTGTATTTAGCAGTTGCAGTAATCTCCGACCCAAATTCATTTCTGTGTGAGAGAGAAAATGTAGATTGTAGCTTGGGAGTTTTTGAGTTGCTAGAGATGAATTTTACTGGTGGTGCCTTTATAAGTGTTATTTTGTATGTAGGCGCCCAGATGTTTGCTGGTGCCTGTGGGGTGCCTTTTAATTAGTACATCCATTTCTACGCGATAGAAATGAACGACTTGTGATAATAATAATCCTGGCTAAATTGGGGCCTATGCCACTTAATTGGGACCTATGAATTATTTCAACCAACCTAAAGAAAAGGATATGGGGTGTCTAAAAGATGGTAAAATACTAAATTAACCCTTAAAGAAAATTAAATTTTTCTAACACAAATTCAAATACAAAATCATAATCACTTTATTAACAAATACAAAAATCATTAATCAAAACTCATTTTCAATTTTCATCAAAAACTAAATCCTAATCAATCCAAAACAACAATTGAAATATAGATTCATTTTGGGTTTTGGAAAAAAAATTCAAAAACAAACAATTCTTGTAATTGAGTTAAATCCCTTTAATCCATTCCTTCTAAGAGGTACTCTACAATGATTTACCTCTAAATCTTTGAAATTCACTCATCAAATTTTATGAAAATCCACGAGAATCGGTTTATGTATGCACTATACTAGTCCGATTGTGGTAGCAATCGGTTTTTATTATGTACCAACATAACCCGATTCTGGGTGAACATCAACATCAATCGGTTTAAGTTAATGCACATATAATCCGATTCTGAGTGGATTTTCGGATTTGTAGACAAATCAAGAGATTCCGTATCATCATGATTATGCCAACCATTCATCACTTTAGAGAGCTTGTATACCTTATCCTTGGGTCCCTCGGGTCTATGAACTATAATCCTAAACGGGCAACCAAACTTCTTTGATTTAGTAATGTAATCCCTTGTCGTCGTCTTCATGTACTTTATGTCCTTTGCCCAGTGACTTTCTTGCTTTCCACCTCTCTCACAAACAATTTCCAAACGATATTCACTTGAATGACGACCTAAAACTAACGCTCATTTGATCTATATTCCCTTGTCTATAAACCATTGCTTTGCATCTTTTCTTTCTTTCCATTCTAAATCGGTGAAATAGTCGGCAGAGGTATCAATACCCAATAGATATACGGGTTTGGGCTGATCTTCGTCGAACGCCGCAACAAGCTACAACAAAATATCAACAAGTTGAGGATTTAAAATCGGTTTATATGTTACAGTCGAGACAACCGATTGTCCATAATCGGTTTATATGTGCAACTATAAAGTCCGATTAAGGATTTGAAGAAAAAATTTCAAAGTTTACAATCGGTTCATGTCTCGTATCATGTAATCCGATATTCGTTCACATTTCTCTTTCAACTTTTTTTCCCAAAATCGGATTACATATACACGTAAATAAACCGATTGTCAACTTCGGGCATTCTACGTGATTATTTAAGTTAAGGAATCGGCATATGCACATCACCAACATAACCGATTTTGGTCACGCACCCATGGTGCCAAAAATTTACTACAATCGGATTATATGGTGATGAACAACAACCGATTATGATACCCAATTTGGGGATGTTTTCCAGAATCGGTTTATAAACCGATTCTGGAAAAAGATTTTGAAATATTTTTCCTTTTTGGGCGATCAAGACGTGCAAATACATCTTTGTAGATCGTTACAACTCATACCTGTTTATTAGAGTCTTCATCATCACTATAAAGTTTCATTTTTACTAAGAAAATCACAAACCCTAGTTTTTTTCTTTTTTCCCTCTACTTCCTTCTTTCCCTCCAAACCTTAAAACAGGAAATGAATTTCTACTCTAATCCTAACACTATAATCAAACTCAAACACACTACACCAAAACCATGATTTTGTCACAGGGCATATATGTAACTGATTAAATTTGTAACACATATACGCCGTTAGAGAAACGCTGTGATATTAATTGTTATCGTTTTTGTAACAGTTTTGATTGTGACAAATTTTTTTACGATCCATTAGTTGTGAAGCTGTTACAATAGTTAATAGTAAATTAAGCTAATTTTAGGATAGCGACACGTGGCTCATTTGTCACAATAATTATAACAGATTTAATTGTTATTCAAACTTTGCAACAATTCGATGATGACACGTGTTTTACACCGCCAGGTAGTCAACTATTAAATTTTGCCGCGTGTCACTTTTTGTTACGATTGCAATAATGAGATATAAGTGTTGCATACTTTTTTGCAACAAATCCTTATGGACACTGTCATATTTTTGTCGCTATTATCAGTAACGGTTAAACATTACTCTCATTTGTAACAGCATTAAGATTATGACACGTGTTGTTTTTCTCACGATTTTGGTCACGGTTAACCCCGTGACAATTCTATCAATTACTATTAAAAAAAGGCAGCCCCGAGGTCATTCTCATGGACCTGGCCTTCCGATTCTGATGCCTGCACAATTAAACTGAAACACAGCCTGCAATACAACAACCGATGTTTGGGCCTGCAATACAATACAACATCGAACCAAAAATAAGTACGACCAAACTAATAGACACCAACAACCTATTGCGGTTCTTGATCGTGAACTATACCGAATGCCCTACACAGATAAACAAAATAACCAAATCGTATGAGAATAAATTTAAACAATCGACCAATTAATGGACAACCAATATATGGACATCACAAATATTTAAGCAAAAACATTAAATTCAAAGATAGTATCTTACTTTGTACAAGAATCTCATGAAACCCGACCCAATAGATTTTAGAGATTTGTTTGACTTGCCTCCACTTGCTGTGGGGTCTTTCCTCCTTGGGGTAAGGAGTACCTTGACGAACGCACCACCTTTCTTGCCATCGGCAGACTGCAAAAATGTGGACAAATAAGAAGATGGAAGCAACATACAATCCAACGAAGCAAGCCAAATGGAAAGAGATTTTCACGACTCCGAGGAGTTTCTACTTAAACATTTTTGTGCAAGTCTCTTATTTCCCTATAAGAAACACATAAAGTTGTAGTTGGTAAGGAGTGGCAAATACAGAGAACTCTTACTCAAGCTAATCATGGAAGTACTAAAAACGACAACATTCCTAGCCAAAAGTAAACCACAAGGTTGGACAATGCACGAAAAGCAAGGGGCGTGGACAAATTATGAGACATGATCAACAAAGCTGATTTTGAGAATATTAAAGTACTCACTCCTAACGCGACTTTATGTAGAGATGATGAGCGCATATAGGCTTTCATGAACTTTGAATATCATTGTAGTTACTAATCCAAGGATGACACGCCAACGATGTCATTAAGCCTTTCATCCGCATCGTGTCGATTAATTAGAAGTTAGAAACCTATTTTTAATGACCAAAGCTAAAGAAGCCTAATTTTATTTACGAATAACATGATCAGCACCCAAGAGAGTAAAAAATCACCTTGTTTCACAAAACCAGACGAGCCAAAATCAATGGCCTTCAATTGCGAGTTTTCATCAACAAAAATTCGATTCAATCAAACCACTACACTTGGTTAGCAATATAAAAAAGTAAAAGAACAAGAATGTTAAGAGAAATAACTCATATGTTTGGTAGGATAACTTGGAACAAGATCCACGCCGGACACTCTTGATTGACAAAGACCAAGACTTACCGATTTATCTCAAACAAACCACTATTTGGCATTCATCCTACACCGAAAGTGAAGCGGGATGTGAGCTTTTTTAGTTCAGGTGTTTGCGAAGATACAATCAATCTTCATCCGAATTGTCAAAGGTGATCTTTGTCGCCTTTGGAGCATCTGCAGGTAATTTCCTTGAAGTGGGTTCCATAGAGCTTAGATTCCGAAACAAGTAATTGAGATATTAGTCATGCAGCTCTGCAATCAAGCAAAATTTCGACACGAGAACATATTATCTGTCAAGCACTTTTTACATGTTGCACTCTCATAGCATTCCACATATCGATATGCTTAAAGCATGGCCTGACCTACTCCCCAACCATGTTATGAATTCACATGAAAAAAAAAATGCAAGAAAAGTTGTCCAATGTGAGACGATCACCTTTTTCTTCACATGAGTGCCAAACTTCATAAGGGATTGAGCACAACCTGTCGACTTCTCTAAGAACATTCACCAACTCCCAAATGAGACCCCGTGGTGGTGCTCACATTAAAACTTATATTGAACTTAATATAATGAATTCCAAAAGAAAAAGCATATTTTTTTTTTTTGCCTTCTCACCCAGCTTTTGGAATGGTGGAAAGGAACTTACAAAATGGTCTTCGAGATCATACCACTGTTTTCGTGCATGAAGAAAGTATGAGCCACACCCTTTTACCCGACTCGGCGATTCTCCGGTTACGTGAACATAGTCCTCGGTGGTAAGAGGAAAAGCGTAGTTGATCACTACTTCGACATCGAGAATATCCAATCCTCGAGCAAGCTACATCGGTAGCTATCTGCAGACATTTAAATGTTAACTAAATAAATCTTTTTGTGGGTATATATTCCACCGGTACAAACAATCACCCTCCCTCTCTCCCTTTCTCAATCATGTTGCCATTAAGTGATTATTTTATTTGAGCATTTACAAATACCGAGATAAACACTAAATCAACCGACTCACGTACATATTGGATTTTTGGTCCTAAGCCGGCCCTATCACACAAACCGCTTATCATTGAGAAATATGCCCATGGGCATCATGTAGTAAGTGACTTTACCATTAATGGGCAAGTACCATCTTTGAATAATGCAAGTGATCTTGTACGCTCACCACCGAGCTTTATATCCATGCACTGAAACAACCTTCCATTACTGTAATGAAGTATGGGATGTTAGCTTTCAAAATAATAATATATTGTACAATGGGAAAGTTCATCATTTGACGCAACTAAATATTATTCGGAAGTATGCTTCGCATGTGATTGTGTGATCCACAAAATAGTGAAACAAATGAAACCTACAAAATAAGGGTCAATGTCAACATAAGAGGAACTAACTTAGACAAATGTCAAGGGAACAAGGGTCTTACTTCCTTTGGAGCATGCTTTCCACGCGAGAGCACACCTTTTCCCGTGTCACTGCAATAAAGAACACACCTTTTCCCTCTTCCTTTATCAAGGCTAGGGACAAAGCATTGCAATTGCAATGGCGGAGTTAAAAAGGGTGTGGTCAACATATAAAAGAACAATAGAGAAACTACATTCCATAATTAAAATAGGAGCACAAACATTGTCTTTCGCAAAAAAAAGGCGCACATCCACACTATGCCAAAAGGCATTTGCTCCATAAAAATTACATGCGCCATCACACATGTAGCAAAAGCTGCACTATGTGCTTAAAACAAACAATAACTAAACCATAAGAGATTGCTCCACAAATACAATAAAGCATGTAACTTAAGGAGCTCCAAAAGCTAAAATCAGACACATCATATTCATTGAGGTGATCGACGGTGGCATGCCATTTCATGTGCTACCCTAGGTACAACATTTAACCTCTTGACCCTTGGCCCAAGGGGAAAATATGTCATTACCTTGGAAGGTTCACTCGAGGACAACTCTACACCATTAGGCATCCCATATTGAGGATCGGCGGAGGATTTGTAAGAAGACCATTTGCGTTGTTGGAGTTTTCACCGTACTCATCTACCAAAAATGAGAAAAATAAATAAGAAGTTAAACTTACATCAAAAAGGTAATATAAGATTAAGCAACTACCCATATCATAAATACTTCCAAGGACAAAAATTGTCACAACAGTCTTTTACCCATAGGACTTACATCACTATACTCCGAATCTTCTCCAAGAAAAAGCATCCCAAGCGGCTTGGTGATTGCCATCACGTGGTGGTGGTATCAAGTCCATGGAAAATTGATTGTTTCATTTCAGTTCTTCTCCATGACAGATCCTTCAATGTACCTTGCCCCCGTATCGATTGCAAATTGACATTTCATTAGAAAAGAGATGTGTTATACAAAATAACAAACATCACATGAGCAAGGCCAAATTAATGCTAAGAACTCTGCATTGCACTTATAATTGGGACTAAAGTTTCCTTGTATCCATCGATTCGGGAAGTAATGAACAACTAAAGATTATCACCTAATAAACTACCATTAAAAAAACTAACAAGGGTTAAAACAAACCCACTTCTCCTATTTGTTCATCCAAAGAGGTCACACAATGAACAACTAAACATTATCACCCTACTAAACTACCATTAAAAAAACTAAGACTGAAAACTGAATTCAATTCTCCTATTTGTTCATCGATTCGATTAGATACAAAATTAAGACCGAAAAAAAAAAAAAAAAAATATATTAAAAATAAAAACAAACCCACTACTCCATTTTGTTCATCCAGTCAATTAGATTTTTGCTTTCTACAAATTAAGAACCCTAATCGACACAACAAATTAAAAATAAAAAGAAATAGACACAATTATTAGAGCATCATTTGTGAAAAACAATAAAATTAAACCCAAACGTATAGATCGGAATCTATTCGGTGAAAGTGGGGGATAAACAAAGCAATGAGAAAAAAGCGATTAGTTTCATCAACGAGATGAAAAACAAGCGATACCCATCTTTCACAAATCGGAGTTATAGATACGTAGTCACGGACAAATTTGCTTCGAGAGAAAGCTAGGGTTTCTTCTTCTTCGTTAAAGAAACGAGAAGATTTGAGTGAAAATGGTTGAGAGAAAGATAGAGTTTTTTTCTCTTACTCGAGAGAGAGACGAGATGGTTTGATCGAAATTGGGAAGAGTTGGGGAAAGGGATAAGGCCAAGTCTGTGGTTGAGCTTTGTCCATCGAAAGGAAAGGTTTAACGGTTAAGATTTGTCCATAAAAAAACAGGGACGACTAGGATTTTATTTAGGTTGTCATACGGATTAAGGGGAGTGTGTGAGAAGCATGTGTGTTCTTTTGAGAAGCATGTGTTTTTAGAGAAAATCACAAAATGTCCAAATGAAAAAAGCCACTTTTTGTAAGTTAGACATATTTTAGCATGTGTGTTCTTTTGATGATCGAGTATCGATTTTGTTGGGTTAAATTCTTTGCTCTCAATGCTCTAAATTCTAGATAAAAATGTAATGTGGGTATCTTCGATCATACAATTCGGACTAGTAATCGTTTAATAACATCGATGGAGCTTCAACATTTAGTTGAGTTTAATTTAGAGAAAATGACAAATTGTCCAAAAGATTTTACCATCAAGTTAAGAGAGAAATAGAGATAGACTTGAGTTTCTCATTTTGATGACTAAAGATGTAGAATATCTAATTTTACCGTCTTAGGTTGAGAAATAACTAGAGATAGGCATGAGTCTCTCGTTCAGATGAAATGGATCAGAAATACATCAGTTTTCAACATCCCATGTTCAAAGATTACTAGAGTTATACCTGAGTCTCTCGTTCGGATGAACTGGATAAGAAATATATCAGTTTTGACATCCATGGTCCAAAGATTACTAGAGTGAGACCGAGTCTCTCGTTCGGATGAACAGGATAAGAAATGTATCGGTTTCGACATCCCTGGTTCAAAGATTACTAGAGTGAGACACGAGTCTCTCGTTGGATGAACAGGATAAGAAATGTATCGGTTTCGACATCCCTGGTTCAAAGATTACTAGATTTAGACTGAGTCTCGTTCGGATGAACAAGATAAGAAATATATCGGTTTCGACATCTCGAGGTTCAAAGAATACTAGATTTAGACTTGACTCTCTCGTTCAGATGATCTGGATCAAAATAGATCAGTTTTCAACATCCCTGGTTCAAAGATAACTAGATTTAGACTTGAGTCTCTCGTTCGGATGAACAAGATAAGAAATATATATCGAGTTTCAACATCCCATTTTCAAAGATTACTAGATTTGAAAACGCCGCGAGTTGACTACTCTAAGTCGAAACTTCGGTAAAACGACGAATCCATCCATTTACGGTAAGATTCCTTGAGATATTATACGAAACCTTAAAAAACCATGTTTCACGATAGTGTATGCGTATCGGGCTCGAGATCGAAACCCTACCCTTGAGTTGACTACTCTAAGTCAGAAACTCGGTAAGAACAGCTTAATCCATCCATTTTGGTAAGATTCCTTCGAGATATTATACGAAACCTTAAAAAAACCATGTTTCTGCATAGTGTATGCGTATCAGGCTCCGAGATCGAAACCCGGCCGCGAGTTGACTACTCTAAGTCAGAAACTCGGTAAGAACGACGAATCCATCCATTTACAGGTAAGATTCCTTCGAGATATTCTACGAAACCTTAAAAAACCATGTTTACGCATAGTGTGTGCGTATCGTGCTCGAGATCGAAACCCGGCCGCGAGTTGACTACTCTAAGTCGAAACTTCGGTAAGAAAGCACGAATCCATCCATTTACGGGTAAGATTCCTTCGAGATATTATACGAAACCTTAAAAAACCATGTTTCGCATAGTGTATGCGTATCGGGCTCGAGATCGAAACCCCGCCATGAGTTGACTACTCTAAGTCGAAACTTCGGAAGAACGAGAATCCATCCATTTACAGGTAAGATTCTTCGAGATATTATACGAAACCTTAAAAAAACCATGTTTCGCATAGTGTATGCGTATCGTGCTCGAGATCGAAACCCGTAGCGAGTTGACTACTCTAAGTCGAAACTCAGAAGAAACGCTTAATCCATCCATTTACGAGGTAAGATTCCTTCGAGATATTATACGAAACCTTAAAAAAACCCTATTTGCATAGTGTATGCGTATCAGGCTCTTAGATCGAAACCCGGCTGCGAGTTGACTACTCTAAGTCGAAACTCGGTAAGAATGCACAGAATCCATCCATTTACAGGTAAGATTCCTTCGAGATATTATACGAAACCTTAAAAAAACCATGTTTGCATAGTGTATGCGTATCGGGCTCCGAGATCGAAACTCGAGTTGACTACTCTAAGTCGAAACTTCGGTAAGAACGTGATTTAATCCATCCATTTACAGGTAAGATTCCTTGAGGATATTATACGAAACCTTAAAAAAACCATGTTTCTGCATAGTGTATGCGTATCGAGACTCCGAGATCGAAACCTGGCCGCGAGTTGACTACTCTAAGTCAGAAACTTGGTAAGAATGACGAATCCATTTAGACCTGAGTCTCTCGTTCGGATGAATTGAAGAAGGATTATAACTCGATTTACTTTTTATGTATAAAATTCAATCTAGATGATTATTTTCTCCAAATCATGGGCGAAAATAAAATAAATTATTTTCTAAATAAAATTTAAAAAAAAATTAAAAAAAAAAAAAAAACTCCATATTGGAAAATTATAAAAGATACATTAGGGATTTTTTTTAAAGCATGAAAATAAATATGGGAAAATTTATAATATAAAAATAAATAAAATGTCGGGACTCGTTTGTAGCCACAAGATTTTATAGACTTTTGAGAAGCAAATGATATCCAAACGTGTCACAAGATAAGAAAGATAGAGGAAACCTAAACCTAAAAAAAAAATCGCAAGTATCAAAAGCTTCTTCTTTCATTAGAGCTTTTCCCCCTCCCTGCTTCACTTTGCCGCTCAATTTCCCCTCCCAATTGTCAAATCACCGAATGCAGATTCAAAATCATTCAAATCTATTGTAATTCAGTTCCCCCCAATAGTTCCCCCCAATTTCCAATCTAATTCTCTATTTAAGAGAGTATGATACTCTCTTCTCAACCACACCTCTCTCTTGTTGCTTTAGAATTCAGTTGTAAATCATCCATTCTAGTTTTTCTTCCTCTTTCAAAAGGTGATTTTCAATTATATTGGGTTTCTTTTTATCTCAGGTTTTGATATTATATTGGGTTTCAATTTAAGACATCTCAAAATAGCTAAAATTTGTAACCTAGAATCTATTATTACATTCGCCTTCGGTTTTTGTTTCAATTTAGCAATGAAATGGCTAATGATTTGCATAATCGGTACAAATTAGCTTCATTTTAAATTTTCCTTCAATTTTGTTTACAATTTTGATGGAACTCGTTGTTTGGACTCTTTTGGGTTATAATCACCTTAAATTTTTGCTTATAGAATGGTAATGTTTTAATTGAGAAGTATGTGTAAAGTGCTAATTTTTGCTTTTAGAATCATTTTTGGATCTCAATTTTTCTCATTGTTTGTTGCAGATGAACAATGCGCTGGGTCTTGTACCTAATCCCGATGTTGATCCTCAAGTGGTCATGAAGATGATCATGAAGTTGTTCTTTGCAGTTGGGATGAAATTACTTGGTGACTATAGATGAAGTGGTAGACCTTATGGTGACAACTATGCAAAGCTTGCTACTCTTGTTGGTAAGCTTGTGATCCCTCTTAAGTTCACAGATTGGAGAAACGTTCCCCAGGTTTTCAAAGATTCAATTTGGGATGGTTTGATGGTAAATTCTAAAGGGCACCGATCTATTTAATCTATAGTGTTATAACTTAATCATGTTCCTGACATCTCTCTCTCTTGTAAATTTCAGCTGAAGTTTACATTCGCCGTGCCATCAAATCTTGTCCGCCCCGTAGTTGAAGGTGGTTATTCACAAAAATTTAGGACATACAAGTACAAGTTAAGAAAGACTCTTAAAGGAAAAGTTCCGCTTTGAAGATATATTGAGTGCAAAACCTCGAGGGTGTCACCTTCCCTTTTGGGAAGCTTTTGTTGAAAACGAAAGCAAACCTGAATCTTCCGCAAAACGAGCAAAGTACAAGGAAAATTGTGAGAAGAATACACTCAGACACACTCTTGGTAGACTATCATATGCTCAAAAATCTCATAACCTTGTAAGTATTGTATTCAATACCTCTTCTTGATAAATTGAATTAAGTTGTTGTTGTCGTCATGGAAACTTATAATCTTTTGTTGTTTTCCCAAATATATGACTACAGCAATTGAAAGATGGAGACTTTGTTGCTGGACGTCCTGAAAGTTGGATGGAGGGGCACAAAGGAAGAAATGGAGTCATACATCCTAGTCTTTGTTGAAAAATATGTGAGCATACTGTGTGTCAAGTGGTTTTGCATGTATATTTATGGATGGTGATGTTAATATTTTGCTTGTAATCTTTGTAGGAACAAGTGAAGATAGCCCATGAGAAGAGAAAGAGCCTTGCCAAAGTTGGTGACTTATCGCTATGGACTTTGAGAACGATGCAATTCGCGATGTATTTGGCCCCGATAAAGGGAAAGGATGTTTTCGTGCCTTCTCGTCACGAGTTGTCAAAGAGCCAAGCCGTAGCTTGACAAGACTTCCAAAGGCGAGGTTAATGAGTAAAGCAAGCTCAAGTGAAGGACCCAAGGAGGACAGTGTGTTGGTAGACAAAATCAACAAAGCTGTCAAGGTAGTTTAACGGTATATTACCATCTCTCAATTTTGAATCATTTACATAGAACTCCATATCTAACCATTTCAATTATGTTGGTCATGGTGCAGGATTTCCATGATTATGTAGCCATTCAACAACTCAATCACCTCCAAAGGAACAATGTACCATATGTTGATGCTTCTAGTACTACAAATGTTGGCTCAACTTCTAGTCTTTTGTTGATGCTATGGGGAATTATGAGCTTAACAATGGAAAGATTCAATATGTGAACACGCTTAACAAAAGAAGAAGGTAGCGGCTAAAGGCTATATCATGCGGGGATCAAATGGCAGGATGTTTCATGGAGTAGCCCTTAGGTAGATGAGAGGAGGGTGAGATTGAAACCATTTTGGATGACACTTGTCTTGTATATGATGCACCACGGGGGGGATGAATACTGGACATTGAAGGATCTTTTAGGTATTCTTTGGATGGTTAGTATGGCCTTTAAGACGTTTGGAGTTTTTAGATGAATGAAAATGTTGTGGGTGATTTGATATTTTTGGGCAGCTTAAGTTACATGCGTAACGGTACTTCTAGGAAATTCTCTTTGGTTTAGTTCTTGCTTGTTTTAAGAGCTTACTACGACTTTAGTTACATGTGTAACTTTGTGGGGCAAAACTTCTTTTGGTATAGTTTTTTGGTTATATGAACTTAGCGTGATGTGAAGTTTTTTGATACTAAGTTCTAAAAATGTTTGTGCTCTGTTATAATTATCGGAATATAATGACTTTTATTTCTTAAATTGGTCTCAGTTCTTATTCTTCTTCAATTCCTATTAGCTCTGAGTGGCTTTTCTTAGCGCATGACTCAACAAATTCATTTTATGTTTGAAAGAACATTGTTATATTAAGGAAAAATAAGGCCACCCCCAATACGGGGGGTTACAAAAGATACATCACCCAAGTCTCTAAGACAAGTCCGAGACTTTCTCACTACAAAAGATACAAAAGATACATCACCCAAGTCTCTAAGACAAGTCCGAGGTAGTGCAATTTCTCACTTCTGACATTTGAGAAACCGACTACTGCACTACCTAACAACGGTTTGCGATGTGCTTAAACTAAGACCGTAGGCAACTTGAAAAACTGCAGACACAACTTCAGAGAGATCGAATTGTTAACTAAATCGGAGACAAGATCGCATAGCAGATGAGAATACCACCGCCAATTCAAATCTACCCAATAAGCCGGCAAAACATGCTTTGCAATCAATTATGGACCTTAAGAAAATGCCAGAGATCTGCAGCGTAATTGGTCTACTACACCAATCCACCAAGTGCTACTTGAAATACATATAAATTTTATTTCTCAATGGTACACAAAAATAAATTATGTTTGCAGAGGACGATTAATTTTCTGGCCGACATAAAAGCTTCATAATTCGTCAAAGGACGTAACAAAGGGCGTAAATTAGGTTCATCTAACAATAGTTGTTGGAAAGCGCCAATTTCGGTTTCTCCAAATTATCAATTCCCCGCATCATCTTCGGGAGAATGGATAACAACCCACCAATCAGCGTTTTTAAATCTTTGGAGTAGAAAACTCCACTTGCCTCTTCGGCGAGAAGTGAGGCTCGTCCCTCCAATTATTGGAATCCTCATTCTCTTCATATTCACCAAAACCAAATGCGAGTCGGGACAAATTTTGCTTCCGCTCCCCTGCTTTCACCCAGTCACAATAAAACACAACCTCGGTAAATTGACCATAGTCCAACTCTAAGATTTGATTCACAACCCCATACCACTTGGTCAACACAGTTTTTGGGATTTTTATCGCCTTTCTTGCTCCTAAATGTGGTGCTTGCTGTCATGCAAACACCCTTTGTCTTGACTTCTCACTGTTTCTTCATAAGACTCGGGGAGAGAAAACAAAACCATTCACACGATACATAATGAACTCTTTCGCTTCAACAGGACCTCTTACATATCGCCACAGCAATGTATCAATTATATTTTCTCTTACTTGACTACGCAATAAAAAACAAACACAATTACCATTAGTAGCAAATAGATAGAGACAGGTTGGATAAGTATGTGATTGTGTAGGTGAGAATCAATCAAACACTTTACATAAGCTAAATCATAAAACGAGAGGTGATATTAACTATGTGTCACAATGTATGTTGTTATTGCCGAGAAAACGACATGTTTACAAACAAAATTAAGGCTGATGTATGTGATTACGTAGTTGCTCAATATTGGTTTCTTTCCATCAGGTAGCTATTAATGTAAGGACCTAATAGAGTCATTTGAGTACCTTTTCATACATAAAACCACTCAATGAACTCATGTATTTTTTCGACTTGATCGTCCGGACCTCCTTTCAAAGATCTTGTGAAATGGATAAAGGTTTTCACAATAGTATCTACATATAGCAAAATGAGATTTGTAACATAAGCAAAAATCACCATTTCTTATCAATGAATTTAAATTTACCATGTGTATAATTGAAAGATCAAGATATTTATCAAAAAAATACCTATAATAATCAACGAGACCATCGGATTACATCGAAAAAGCACCCATCTCGTATCTCGTATAAATTGCGTGGAATCGAGCGTCACATTCGTTCCCTTTTACCCATAGGACCTACATCACTATACTCGACTCTTCTCCAAGAAAGGCCTCCCAATCGCTTGGTGATTGCCATCACGTGGATTTGACGCGTGCTCCATGGCATACGTGATCTGCTTCATTTACGAGGTTGTTAACCTTAATAGACCCTTCAATGTATCTTTTTGTTTTTGGGAATGTTTTGAACTCCTTCATTGCCCGTATCGGCTTGTACATTGACATTTCATTAAAAAAGATATGTGTTATCCAGAATAACAACATCACATAAACAAAACATAAACTCACCTTTCAAAGGGGTACATCCAACGATATCGAGCGGGTCCACAAAGCAATGCCTCGTCACCAAATGAACGAATCGGGTGAACACTTATATCGAAAAATAAAGCGGGAAAATACTTTTCCAAAACACACATTGCCTCGGCAACCATGAACTTAGCCTCTTGCAGTCCACTTTTGCTTAGGACTTTGGAGCAAAGCAATCGAAATACAAACCGATCCGGTGAAGTGCAGCGACGCAACTCACGGGGTGCTTTGGAAAAGCATGTGAAGACAAACAGGTAGCAAATACTCCATAATGACATGATAGTCATGGGATTTGAAGTTACCGAAACTTGAATTCTTAACATTAACATTGTTGCTCAGGTTCGATGCAAAACCAGAAGGAAATTTGAGGTCTTTAAGAATCTTGCAAAATGATTCCTTCTCAGCTTTGCTTAAGACAAACATTGGTTTGGCAAGAATCGGTGCTACTCCCAGGTTTACTGGTAGTCCACTGTCCACAGTGCAAGCCAAGCTCCTTCAATTCATCCCTTGCATTCCACGATTTCATAGACTTACTACCAAAATCAAAGATCGTCTCAAGTATATGCTCCATTACATTCTTCTCGGTGTGCATTACATCTACACAATGGCGGAAATAGAGGATACGATAGGTCTTGTTCCCAAAAGATAGACTCTTATAGAATGCACCAAAGAAGTTCATCGTCAACACCATCACCATAAGGATCATCATCCACATCGGGATCATATCTCTTTCTTTTCGCGCCTTGCTTCTTACTACCAATTTACAGGTTTGTAAGTCACTTTTGCTAGTTTCTCCAATGACTTCTTTCCGACGATTCGCTTTGGAGCATGTTTAGTTTTCATGGAGTTCTAATCCCAAGTTCTCTCCCTTCCTAAAAGGATGATTACCCCCGAGGTATATCCGATAATTAGGGTAAACATTCTTTCTTGCGTATAGTGATACGCACTTAGAGTCTTGTCCGCACAATGTACACAAGCGAAATAGTCGTGCGTGGTACATCCTAGGACATATTACCTTAAGCTTAGGCAAGTCATGAATACCAAACATCAAAGAAGCCCTCGGCTGAAAGCGATTCTTGTTTATGTGTATCAAAAGCTGATATCCCATTCTCAAACAGATCTTTGAGCTCGTCTACTAGCACACGAAGACATACATCAATATCTTGCCCCCAGGTGCCTTAGGCCCGAGGAATCAACATCGTCATGATTTGGAACTCAGGTTTCATGCACAAGGAAGGAGGAAGATTGTACACAACCACTATGACAGGCCAACAACTATAATTGAGATCGCATACCATGAGGATTAAATCCATCAGTTGCAATTCCAAGCCACACATTTCTGCCGTCATTTGCAAACTCAGGAAACTTCTTCTTCAATAAATCCCATTGAGATGAATCGACCGGATGACGCATATAATCTGGTGAAACTTCTCCTTTCGATCGTGCCATGTCATTGCACGTTCTATCCAAGGTATCGTATATAATCTCTTGAGCCTTGGCCCGAGGAAAATATCTCAATACCTTGGAAGGCTCATTCGCGACAACTCTTCCCAAATTTATCAACCTTTACCTTATATCTTGGTGCGAGGCATTAGGGCAGCTTGTCAAATCTGCATTCTCCTTGTAATACAAAATACAATGATTCTCACATATGAATCGACTTTTCTTTCATCCCCATATCTTTGAGCATCGACTTCATTGCTAGTGTATTTCTTGTGATTGTTTCCTTCGGTAACCAACCCTTTATCACACCCAACAAACTATTTACACAATTATTTAAATCTTATATGTTTTCTTCACATTGTGCGGCTCCACGATTGCGGTTAGGATGCTAGTATTACAACCGGGATATAACTTGTCTTCAGCCAAATTGTTTGTACTGTAATATCGCTTCCCCAAATCGGTTCAGAACAAATTCTTGGTTTCAACTTCTTCATTACCACTAACACCATCACCTGTCCAAAAACTCCAAATGTGATCGACAAAGGAACCCATATCTTCTACTACACCTTCTCTAACTTGCTCATCATCCATTTCGGTTGGTATAAGATTACTATCACGGATGCATTACCGCACTATCACCCTCTTTTTCACCATGAAAGAACCAAGTAACATAACTCCTGTCGATACCCTTCTCGTTAAGATGTCTCCTCACTTCCCACATTTCCAAACGTTTCCCATTTTGACACTTTGAGCATGGGCAAGAACACGCATTAATCGGAAAACCATACTTAGTTTGCATAATTCATAAAAAATTTAACCCCATTTCTATATGTTTTGCTAAATATGTCTGGTTCATTCATCCAAGCTTTATTCACAACGGTAGACATTCTACAAGTGAGTCTCTTAAGTTACGTGTTTGAGCGGTTCTACGTGACAATAAAGAGTTAACCATTCAAACCATTAACTTGAAAATCAATAGTTTAAAAACACAGGGGATGGAACATAGTGTCATTCCTTGGACGATTAAGGATAAAGATATTGCTTATCATTTATAAACATTTTGGACCATCATATGGTTATTCATTTTGAATCTAACACTATAACATGCTAGCATATATCACGGGAGAGTGCGAAAGTAAAAATATGAGCTCCCATTACGCTTAATTCACTTGGTGGAGAATAGCATTGCTTGAAGTGAGGTAATATACAAAATCATTGTACAATTAGGAATGATCAGATGAGGTGCATAATTGGACTACGATAATAAGTAGGTTTCGGGTGGTTGGTTACATTTCAAATTATGTTCTGAATGATGATAACAAGCAAAAGTTGTGATTTGGTTGCGGCTAACAAACGAGATCAACGCTAATTCCAAATCCAAATAACCTTACCCGAATCGATTATACTTCTTTTTTCTCTTTGGATTGAGTTCACCCGGCCATGTAAAAGTGGGGTCACATATCTGTTACAACCAAATGTAAAGCGAGGTCAAATTCGATTCCCTCTTTTGTAATAACTACCGGAATTCAGCGTATAGCAAGTTTCATTCAACATAATATGAGAACGATACCCATCCAACACTTTTAAGACTACCTCACATTTGATTCACGAAAACAAACACGTCTAATTTCAAGCCCACGATAGCAGTAAAACTCATTTTAATGCGGACAAGGATCGGGAGAAAATAAAATCTCTTAAGATACTAAATCAATTACGTGATATCATGAATAGATTATTTCTCTAATAACAATGATTTACGAACAAATCTAAAACCCCTTATTGCATGGTTTGGGTGTTTCAACCATGATTTTTGCAATTTCTCTCGGACATTTAGACTAGGATCCCTAATTGAATATTTTTCAGAATAATAGTAAGAGAACAAGGTGTCGGTGTGCACAACATTCGGAGACGGCATCTTACTTGCTCACATATGGATTGGATAGAGACAACATCATCCTTGTATTGTGGACCCATAAAGTAATAAGTTGCAATGAAATTACTTGAAATGTGCAACTACCCTCAAGTAAGATGCACTCTTGAAGAGTACTCTTGAACAAGGAAAACGAGAGAGCCTATATATATATATAACATTATAGTTGTAATGCTTAGATATTAAAAGTATGATTTCATATCTAATGATCATTCTATCAAAGCTCAGTAAGTTATAGCTAATTCATCATTGCATTCACATCTATGAACTTCTTGGAACAATAACTTTGCAATGAGTGAATGTATTTGGACATCACTTTAGTTCCGCTTAAGAACAGATTGAAGCAAGGTTCAAGCTCAAAACAATAATTTATGTATTCCATCATCTCATACAAATTAAGAAAGCTGAATTACGTAATCAATCTAAACTAATTGAAACCACACTAATTGAACCCACATCAAAAAATCATCTCTGTAATCAATCTAAACATTCAAATACCCTCTAATTTCACCCTAATCTTTCACCTAGTTTCATATAACTAAAATTATTAACAATCGATTACGAAATAGAACTCAATCACTTACCTCATCAAAGAAAAAAGGAACCAACGGATTTTATCATCAAGCACAATCAACTCGAACCATCTTTCTTCATCTTCATCGTTGAGATTTTAGGTCAAATCGATCCACATAATTAATAGAATACATAACCTAGAATTTATGGGTTAAATCGATCCAGATTTTAGATTTGAATTGAAACTCAGATTAAATTTTGGTGAACCAGCTAACTCTCAACCAAAAATTTTCACACTCTCAGTGTGTTAATGGCGGCATAAAATCCAGAGCAGAAGAAGAAGGGTAGTTTCTTTCTGTGGTTGTCTCGACAACATCGAGATAAAAAGGATAAAAAGGTTGCCATCTGTCCTTAGTCAAGTTTCCTATCGAGTCACGATTTATTGACTTGGTCTTCATGTTTTTTCTAATATTATGAAAATTAAAATTGAAAATAAAAATTATATTTTGATTAATAGAAATTAAATATAATTGTTATTTTGTATAATATTGCCAAAGTAGTGACAAGAAAATGATAAGTGTTATAATTTTGGGGTTGTTTTAGATGTGGAGAATTTTTGGGTGGAATCATCATTTTATATTATAACTGTTGGTGTCTAGAAAATTTCCAACAAATATTATTGTTGTTATATCATTATCACGAATACAAAATTTAACAACTTGATTATAATTGTTGCAAGACTTATCAGGTGTATCGAGTGAAAAATAAACTGTGACAAGTTACACTGTGAGAAAATCCTGGTTTTGGTGTAGTGACACTGATTAATTTAACTACTACAAATTTAATTAATCATCGGTAATTTAATAAGGGTATATTAGGTATTAACATAACTAGTGGTTAAGGGGTTTCTAGAAATTACTTGTTAGTGATCCTATTTTGTCATGTAGCTATAGGCCCAATTAAGTGGCATAGGCCCCAATTTAGGAAGGATAATAATAGGGGTAAATAGAGTAGATTACTCTTGTAAGCGCAGTAATTATTCATATACTCAAGATTTCACTATCAAGTTTGGCATCGATCCGGATCTTTTTCTACCAGATTACTAATGAACAGGTACCCTAATAATGCGCAGAAAGTACGTTCGTTCTTACTCTTCATAAATTAGTTTTTTTTTTGACAACTGAGAAAATGTGAGAGAACACGTAACAAAACAGATAGGAGTTATATTGATTGATAGCTGATAAATTAAAGGTTCATCCGCTCAACAAAAACAGCCATAAAACTGCTAGTTTTATTGTACCCACAACAAAATGGTGAAACAAAAAGAAAAAAAAGAAACATTGTATTGTTGATCTTCGAAATGCATTCGCGCATCCAACACAGAAGCTAGTAACCTCCCTTTCTAGATTCATAACCATTCTTTTCCAGGCTTCCAGCCCAAACGTGTTTCCCATTTACACTTATTGCTGCTGTTTCTTTCCCTTGCATGATTTCCAGCACCGGGATTTCGGAATTAAAAACTACTGATGCCCACGTTGGATGCTCATTATCTGGAACTTGCTGCATCGAAATTTTCTCTATACACCCTTCACCGAACGATCTGCAGTGTAAAGTGAAATTTATGAATAATTAAGACACGCACGATGATATGATATACACAAATAACTCTATTAACACTACTTCGGTTGTTGAGTAAGATTATTTAATATACCTTTCCCAGAAACTTTCAAGTTCTTTCTGTTGAACTGGATATTCTCTTGTAAACGTACAGAATATTGCACGCTTGCTTTCTGGTAGATCTGCGTCAACAGCAGGTGCTGCTTGTTCTGGGTAGTGATTGGGATACGTGAGGCTCTCGTGCAGATCTTGCACTAAGGGAAGAACATTCAGTTGTGCAAAGGTCATGCCTGAAACCTCTTGAATGATGTCAGCAAAAGCGATAGCAAATGATCCAAAGACGGTTTCATTCACTTTAGTTATCACATTCGTCCTGTTCGAATATACCAACATCAAACTGATCGACTTACCACCCATTATGCCTTCAGTTAATGGCATATCGGATTGATTAACCGCCGGTGCAGGCGATGTAACGGATTGAACCCATCCGAGACAGTTTTGTGCTTCATCCAAGATCTTGTTTACCACCATTTCATGGGTATTTAGGAGCTTTTGTACCAGATTCGGAAATCCCATGCCTTCAAGGAAAATCCACAGGGCTATTGCTTGCATGGTTATAACTATCTCCCTACCACTATCACGTACTAGCCTCTGGTACAACACTCTCGCATCTGAACAGACGTTCTTAATATCAGCCATTACAATAATAGAAGAGATCGAGAGATATCGATGAAGTGATGGATGATGGATTAATCGAATGAGATGATGAAGGAGTAAGGCTAAGAGGTGTGGAATTGGTGTTTTGGGTTGGAAACACTTTATAGGCACTATTGTGACTCTTGGAGATGTCTTTTGCCAAGGGAAGCGACTCTTGAGTCTTGGTGAGGAAAAGATAAATGCGAAAAGATTTGTGCTTCTTCAGTTCAAGACACAACGGTAGATCCAATTGCGGGTATGGGCCTTGACAGTGATTGCGGGTCCTACTTTAATACCGTATGTATATAAAGATATCCATCTACCACCCAGAGAAACACACTTCCTTGGCTTCGATATTAACAGATTTTCTAGTATTGCGATTATCACCATCATGGCAGCAGCACCGGCGAAGATGATTACTTTAAAGAGTTCTGACGAACAGACCTTTGTTATGGAGGAGGCTGTCGCATTGCAATCTAAAACCCTTGAGCACATGATAGCTGATAACGAAACTGAGAATATTGTTATTCCTTTGACTACTATTACCGGCAGTATCTTGGCAAAGGTGATCGACTACTGCAGCAAACACGCTGAGGTTGAGACTAGTGAGGAAGATAAAAAGATTTGGGATGCGCAGTTACTGAATTTCGATTTTAGAAAAAATTCACAGTTAGTGTTAGACATGATCCAGGCTGCGGATTTTCTTAACATAAAGGGTTTGATGGACTTGGCATCATTTTTTATTTTTTTATTATAAAAAAAAAAGACTTGGCATCAAAGGAAGTGGTTATGTGGATGGTTGGAAAAACACCAGAGGATATACGTTCATACGTTAGATGCATGGACCTTTGAGGATTAATCGTTTTAGCAAAATAATTTTGCAGCGTGGAGTCGGAGGTGATTAAAGCTGATTTTTTTTTTTTTTTTTTTTTTTGAACTAAGAATGAATTTATATTTTGGTCATGCTAAAAATTCTCTTCGGTTTATATATTTTATGTTGTTTTTTCTGTCTTGAAATATTCATCTGCAGAATAATAATAAGAAGCCTCAACAAGCAACCTTATGTACCCTGGCTATATGTAAAAATACAAAAGTATAAACAAACTTAGGTAGCATCTAGTTTGCTGATTATGCAAGCGGATACGTTCCACTTCATGATGAATTCGATGCTTGGAAAGAAAACAAGCAGCAATATCAAAAGCAACTTTTATCTTCCACCAAGTCAAGTGATTCCTCCAAAAGCAAACAGACCTTGTAAGGCCGGACTTCTAATGTGAAATTTAATATTGTCGCCTTTTATGTACAAATATTCTTTGCCTGATATTACTAGAAGTGGGCAATAAAACTAGCTTTGTAACTAATAGAAATACAGTAGTACACCCAAAAGTCTAAGACATGTTAAGGAGTATAAACTAGAAAATCTTTATTGATGAACAAACTAAAGAAACAAAATACAACTTCTCGAATACCAGGAATCCCTAATTTCACTCTCTAAACGTAGCTCTCACTTCTCTCCCAAATCCCCCGGCCCTTGTCCATGGACCTCTATTTATAGGCCAATCAACCCTAATGGTGTACATCTCATTTTACTTCGCTGCGTTCTCGCGGAGATGCTTTATACTTCACCCAGACCATTTTCCATAAAGTTTTTCCATTTCTTTCGCTGACAATTCTGGGTGATGTCGGGACAGCTGTCTCTTTTCTTGCCCGATAATTTACTTACTTCACATGTTATCTTTTTAGCCAAGTGTTGATGGTGGTTTTTAGACAAAGGGTAAAATCGTAAAACCCCGAATAACCTAATGTCATCAGCGACACATTTATTAGAACATTCAATGCATGTAGTTAGTAATTAATAGGGGGTATTTTTTCAAATTAGGGTTACAACGAACAAAACCCTAATTCACCTCCGTGCCAATGGCAAACCATGCCAGCCACACCTAGCCCAACCTATCTGCGCCATGCCAAACGCACTCTGCCTTGGCCCTAGCTATGCTAGTCACACCAAACACGCCAAATCATGCCAACCATGCTAGCGCACCTCCGTGCCAATGGCAAATCATGCCGCCACACCTAGCCCAAGCTAGCAGCGCCATGCCAAATGCACTCTACCTGGCCCTACCTATGCTAGTCACACCAAACTCGCCAAAGCATGCCAACCATGCTAGCCGCACCTCCGTGCCAATGGCAAATCATGCCAGCCACACCTAGCCCAAGCTAGCCGCGGCATGCCAAATGCACTCTGCCTTGGCCCTAGCTATGCTAGTCACACAAGCAAACGCGCCAAAGCATTCCAACCATGCTAGTCAGCACCTCGTGCCAATGGCAAATCATGCTTGACCACACCTAGCCCAAGCTAAGCGCGCCATGCCAAACTCTGCCTTGGCCCTAGCTATGCTAGTCACCAAACGCGCCAAAGCATGCCTACCATGATAGACGCACCTCTGTGCCAATGGAAAATCATGCCAGTCACACCTAGCCCAAGATAGCCGTGGCATGCCAAACGCACTCTGCCTTGGCCCTAGCTATGCTAGTCACACCAAACTCGCCAAAGCATGCCAACCATGCTAGCCGCACCTCCGTGCCAATGGCAAATCATGCCAGCTACACCTAGCCCAAGCTAGCCACGCCATGCCAAACGCACTCTGCCTTGGCCCCTAGCTATGCTATTGGATCAAACGCGCCAAAGCATGCCAACCATGCTAGCCGCACCTTCGTGCCAATAGCAAATCATGCCGGCCACACCTAGCCCAAGCTAGTCGTGCCATACCAAACGCACTCGCCTTGGCCCTAGCTATGCTAGTCACCAAGCGCGCTAAAGCATGCCAACCATGCTAGCCGCACCTCGTGCCAATGGCAAATCATGCCGACCACACCTAGCCCAAGCTAGCCGCGCCATGCCAAGCGCGCTCTGCCTTGGCCTAGCTATGCTAATCACACCAAACGCGCCAAAGCATGCCAACCATGCTAGCCGCACCTCCGTGCCAATGGCAAATCATGTCGACCACACCTAGCCCAAGCTAGCCGCGCCATGCCAAACGCACTCTTGCCTTGGCCCTAGCTATGCTAGTCACACCAAACGCCAAAGCATGCCAACCATGCTAGCGCACCTCTCCGTGCCAATGGCAAATCATGCCGGCCCACACCTATCCCAAGCTAGCGCGCCATGCCAAACGCACTCCGCCTTGGCCCTAGCTATGCTAGTCACACCAAACGCGCCAAAGCATGCCAACCATGCTAGCCGCACCTCCGTGCCAATGGAAAATCATGCCATGCACACCTAACAATACTAGCCGCACCTCCGTGCCAATGGCAAATCATGCCCGCCACACTTAGCCCAAGTTAGCCGCGCCATGCCAAGCGCACTCTGCCTTGGCCCTAGCTACGCTTGGTCACGCCATACGCCAAGCCAAACATCCTTACCTTGGCCCTAAGCCGCGCCATGCCAAAGTAGCGCCCGCGCCTAGGGCTTGCAAACCGTGCAACATAGGCCAAATTGACCACGCATGCCATTGGAAAATGCCAACACGCTCGCTGGTAGCTTTTCTTACCAAGCCGTGTCCCTAACCGTGGCAAGGGAAAGTCCCAGAATAGATTTTCATGCTCAGGTCTGCCAACACCAAATTCTTAAGATTACCAAGCCTTGGAGGAAGATTAGTTTCCAGGTTCCCCAACCATGGAAGATAAGCTACCATTGAAGTTGTTCTCATTAAGAATTAGTTCTCTGAGCGTTTAACCGTGGAAGTGTCCCAACCAATCTGCTACCACCCAAGTGTAGAGACTCTAAAAGAAGGTGCCACTGCCAAAACCATTGCTTAAACATGACCACCATGAGAATTTGAAAATTGGATAACAAACCTGTACTAGAAACCCAAGTAAAGAGACTACAGTTGGGCGTGTTACAGAGCCATATATACTATATATGTAGCTTCAAGAACAATGTTGATGGCCATAAAAATATCTAAATGTGATTGGGAGTTACATCAAATGGATGTTCACAATGCTTTTCTACATGAGGATCTTGTTGAGGAAGTATATATGCAACTTCCTCCAGGATATTCGACGAATTCTCCTGGTAAAGTGTGTCGACTCCATAAATCTTTGTATGGACTTCGTCAAGCTCCTCGTAATTGGTTTGCTAATCTTGAAGGTGCTCTTAATACTTTTATGTTTGTACAATCTTATGATGATTTAATTATTGCTAGGAATAATTTCATTGCTATTACTTCTTTTAAAGCATATTTAAGTCGTTTTTTTCAAATGAAAGATTGGGGCAATCTCAAGTATTTTCTTGGTATTGAAATGTCTCGAAGAACTGATGGTCTATTTTTATCTCAACGGAAATACACCTTGGATATTCTTTATGAGACTGGACTTCTTGGATCCAAACCATCTTCTTCACCTATTGATCAACATCATCGTTTAGTTCTTGATTATGAACCTATGTATCCTGATTCATCCAATTATTGTTGTCTTATTGGATGCTTGATTTATTTGACAATTATATGTCCCATTTGTGTAACTTTCGGTGCATGTATTGGCTCCATTTATGAAGTCTCCACGGGTGTCTCATTGGGAAGTTGCTCTTGAGTTCTTCATTATCTAAAGGGCCATCGAGGTCAAGGGATTGTTTTACGCAAAGGATAGTGATTTTCAACTTACTTTGCTTATTGTGATTACGATTGGGCCTCATGCCCTCTTAGTTGTCGTTTTCTTCTTGGTTACTTTTTTTTTTTTTGGGAGGCTCACATATATCTTGGAAGATAAAAAATGACACACATTATCTCGTTCTAACCTGTGAGGGTGAGTCGTTCCATGACTCATACTTGTATTGAGGTCACGTGTTTAAAGGAATTATTGAAATCTCTATGTGTGGTTTACTCTCGGCCTAGCGTCTTTATGTGATTGTCAATCCGCACTTCATATTGCTATTAATCCTGTTTTTCATGAGTGCACCAAACATATTTAGATTGATTATCGTTATGTAAGTGATCGAATTCAGTCCGGTACTATTATTACTTCTCATGTCCGCACCACCACCCAGCTTGCAGACATTTTCACCAAGAAAACAGAACCCATGATCAAATTTTTCCAGTTGACAACAACAATTAATCAGAATGATCAATGTATGCAAATCAGGTTGCACCCCGACCAAAATAATCTTCTTATACAACATAATGACATCTGAATGACACTTGATTTTGTATAATGATCCAAATATATGATTAGATGTACTTGTAGATGGTAATGGCCTTTCTAAAATAAATTTATCAAAGTATCTCAACCCATCATCGATATTTTTAATTCTTCCAGATTTACACTCATCCTTACCAAAATGGTATAATTATGGCGTTGTATTGTAATTTCTCACAGATAATTTATAATTGTGATTTAGTAGAAATGAACGATAGTAATAATAATAATTAACTCCTGCAAATCTATTCAGCAGCTGCAGTAATCTCTTACCCAAATTCATTTCTAGTTAGAGACTAGCAGAGAATGCAGTAAGTAGGTTAGGAACTTACCACTTTCAGAAAAAAAATTGATAAAAACAAATTTGGAACAAATTTTTGTATAGAGAGCTACTTATCCTCCGTTGTTTTTAGAGTTTTTATTATTTTTCGAGTAAAATTTGAGATTTTTGCAGTGAAAATAATAGGGAAAAGTAAGAGATAGAGAAGGAGAAGAACTTGATATAGATAAAGAGGCATCAATCAATTACATACATATAATGTTCTCTTATATACATAAAAGGGAAGACCTATTCATCTAACGAACCGCACATCCATGGGCCATAGGCCCTATAAAACTCCCCCTTGTGCGGTTCAATAACAAAGCTTTATACATAGTGCTTCACATATAGTGCTTTAAATGTAGTTCTTAAAATGTTGTTCTCTCCTTGATGACTTGTGCCGAAATCAATTGCTTCATTCAAACCTTAGCCAGTGAAAAATCCGATTAGGACAAAACCTTGGTACAACTCTTCACATGTAGTACTTCACATGTTGTCTCGTACTTTACATGTAGTTCATCACATGCAATACGATCTTCAAAGACCGACATGTCTAAGTTAATTGCCTCGTTAAAACTTCTTTAGGAAAATTGGAGGGACAAAACTGAACTAAAGAAAGAGTACAATATTAAGCAAACTTAGAACATAGTTGGTTGCGTATCACAATCGCCTCATTAAAACCTTGACAAGGAAAAACCTAGTGGGACAAAACCTTAACGAAGGGAAAGAGTACAACGTGACAGATGCAAGTAAAGGTGATCCTTTGCAAATGATCACTTTTCTCCGTTGAAGTTTATCAGTTGCTTCACAATTCATAAGGCAAAAAATCCTTGTGGGAAAGACAATATCCTTAGTTAGCAAATTACTTCCTGGTGTTTGTTATTGTATCATTAAAAACCTCGTAGAGTATTAAAACCTTGTGGGAAAAAGCAACCTCGGTGAAGGAAAATAGTTCAACACGCCATTAAATGATCCCCTTGATGTCAGACAATTTTCATTAGTCTGATGCAGTCAAAAGGAGTTTATCACACTTTACTTTGGTGATTTGAATGTTTATAAGACCCTGTTGTTGTTTCCGGAAGTTATGTTGCTTAACATCTATCACGTTTCATTTCTTTTATTCATATATTTTAAGTAATATCAATGCGATCTTTATGTCTTCAACGTTCAACATACTTGACACTAGTGGAAAGGAGGTTTTCGACCCTGACCCAGACCCTCAATGGCGGTGACGGACCGTGGACCGGTCAAGACGGTCTAAGATTTAAAAAAATCTCGGAGCACATCTCGGAGTGCCAAAGTTGGTCGTTGAATAAAAATTTATTATTATTTTATTCCTTGTTTACCGACCTACTCCGTGACGGATGAACCTAGTTTTAGGTCCAGTTCAATTTTCAAGCGAGACATAAAAACTTTATCTCTTTATCTACGTATTACGTGTCCCTAACATTATTTCTCTTCTACTCGGGAGAGAGACTGCAATTATCTTTTCTTCTTCTCCGCTCACTTCCATCACCGCCACAGACCGCACAACCACTTCCATCACCACAACACCACCTTTTTCTTCATCTTCTCCCTTGATTTAGTTAGTATAGACAAAATCGATGAAACATGAAGAACCCTAGAATAAAACTCTAAATTGTTTCTACTTCACAGATTGAAACTCAGTGTTACAAATCAAAGTTGTATCCTCACTCATTTCAGCATTTTTCTTCTTTAAGTCATCATTCTCTTTACGATCTTGAGCATCAACTTCATCATGTATAATGTGCGAAGCTTTTTTTATTTTTTTTAAAGATTTCAATTTCTGAATCTAGGGGTTTTGGCTATGGGTTAGAATTGGTTAAGGTTTTTCAAATAATCTTTTGTTAGCGATTTAGTATTCTAATGTTTGTTTAGTTGCTTAATGGGTTTTGCAGAAACTGATTTTGTATCGATGAATTTATTGTTTCATTTTACGATTTTGACCCGGATATATTCTAAGCAACAACATCAGCAGGTAATTTCTTATTTATTGTAGATTAGTTGCCCTTATTTCTTTGTCCTAAGGATATATATGTTTTTCTTGCTTGATTTGGGAATTTTCGATTTGAATGTTCAAATAGAACTCAACTTTACTGATTTTGTTAAAGAGATATGAGATTTGGGTTTTCAACTTTTCTTCTCCTTTTCATTTAGGGGTTTTCTTGAATTGATTGAGGTTTTGTATTAAGTTGTTGTTATTCTTGTTGTTTATAGCTTTGGGTGTTTGTGTGCTCTGTATGGGTGGGTATCATATGGTTTTAAATCTACTGGATTATCTTCATCCAAGCATGTACCTTTAAAAGTTGTTGAAAAGCTTGTGGTGAATTTCATGAATCCCTGTGAAGCTTTGATATTTGTTTACTTTTAATGGCTTTTCATAAGGTTTGTTTGTGTATACTTTTGGGAAGGAATGTCGATCGAAGGTATATTATGGTTCAAGTTGCAAAATATGGTCTCAATCTTTGAGCAGAATGTAAGAAAATTTCATATACGAGTCTAGTCGATCTATAGTTCAAGTTCTTCGTTTTAGTGTAAAATGTAGTGTAGCTGTGAATTGCCTCTTACTTTAGATGAATGTATTGATAATTGTATTGTCTGTTATTTTGACTATAGGGAGTAGGTAACGATCTAGAACTCGCATCCCCCGCCGAAGGTATTGTCTGTTATTTTGACTATACATTTTGAGACATAATTTCTCAAATTAGTATCGCTGATTGTAAACCATTCCAGTTCCAGGTCTTGTGACGATCAATAGGGTTGGGATAGTAGAAGGAGAAGTCGTAGTATGAGTCGGGAAAGATATGATGACGGATCTCGTGGGAGAGTTAGAGTTCACGCCATCGCGGTAGGAGCTACATTTTAAGTCACGATTCTTTACGAAAGCGGTGCTAGTCGAAGTCGATATGAAGAAGAATACGGGATGAGCGGAAGCAAGTCGCGGCGGGTGAAGTACCAATTTACATATCTTGGATTCTTGTCTTCTCGGCTTTCCACCTCATATTGATGAAAACATTCTCATTTTTCTAGCACCTCTCTTGTTGCCGCATTCCTACTCTAGGAAATGGAGTGCATCTCTGGCAGTGCTCCTTCTTCTGAGGATGAAATCACGATATATTCGGTCATGAAAGTCCTAGACAAAATTCTTGTTGATGATATCGGTGATGTTAGAAGTTTAACACCCAGTTGCTAATGTAAAGATAGATAAACACAATTGGCATCCTTACATTTGTTATTTCCTGGGTTTGTTTTTATTTTATATTTTCTTTACACTCTATTTTGTGAGTTATATAGGTACTTATAGAGTTAACAGAGCTTCAAGATTGAGAAGTTGGAGATGAGACTACATTTTGCAATTGTTCTTTCTTGAAATTGCTCAGGTAACACTTTACGGAAAATTGATTTAGTTCTTTCTTCATAATCATTTGTTATTAAGGGTTATTGAGTACGTACCATAATAGATCTTCTTTGTTAATTAATATTTATTACTCTCTAAGTGGCAACATAGACTATTGATTAATGTTTCTCTTGGCTTTGCG
The DNA here is from genome assembly GCA_023531295.1 of Papaver armeniacum. NCBI lineage: Eukaryota > Viridiplantae > Streptophyta > Magnoliopsida > Ranunculales > Papaveraceae > Papaver > Papaver armeniacum. The sequence continues at coordinate 110,051 of JAJJWW010002594.1, forward strand.
GATCATGAGTGCTTGTTAGGCTCCTTCAAACTTTGGAGAAGATTGGCAATCGGAACTTGAAGTTTGAACTTCTAAGTAGATTTCTACTTGAGTAATTAAAGCGGCGAGCTATTCAGGTCTTGTCTTGGCTTGATGGACCCAAAGCCAAGGCTTAGATGGACTCCTGAGCTTCGTGATAGTTTCATTGATCTTGTTGCTCAACTCAGAAGACCAGACAGTATGTCTTCATCTATATCAAACTCGATGATCATTAAGGGAAATATATATATGTACTCTCTCTTTAATTTGTTGTTATATGTCTAGCGAGCTAATAACCGTTCTCTGTGTATGTAGAAGCTAGTGTTCTTATAAAATAGATCCCACCCACGGGGGCCTAGGTGCCTAGTTAACCATCAAAAATTGGTCGGGCTTGTTTCTTGATTGTGGTTATCAAAGAACTAGTATGCTTAGCATGACAAAAACAAATGGCATCAAAGATCTAATGTGCTTAGCATGACAACAAATGGCATGTTTGAGAGGGAGTACTTATGAAAGTGTTGGATATAAGCTAGTCTTGCATGATCGGAGTGTTCATTGGAATGCCTCGTTCTTGAAATATGCATGCACCATTCTGTCAAATGCAAAATTTGTTGGTTTATCTTTTTTAAATTCTAAGGATTTCAAACTCGGATCTGGTAATTGGAATATAACATGTTTCTTTGTGAGTTCAAACCCATCGATCGGTGTCAATCTAGTGTTATTGGTGTAAGATATTCATGGTTTTACGTACTACTATGTAATTTGGATTATCTTGCATATTTACCTATATTTTCTCTCTACTTTTCTCATGTTCGGTACTCTTACGGTGTCATATGCCATGTATTCTTTTTGAACTTGTGTGAGTTAATCATTTTTGGTTCTTTGAATTGAACTTGTCTTTCGGGTTTTGAACTCGGGTGAAACATATAGCGAAGCAATAGTGTACGGTGTCTAAGGTTGACTTCGAAGTTGAAGGAGTAGTTGTCTGAAAAAAGCCAGGTAAACATTCACCCCTCTTGTATCAACTTACAAACTTTGTGTATTACGTATTTCTAGTTGGATGCACACCTATCCATATGTCACTACATTTTAATTTTTGTAATGGAAATTTGATTATGATATTCCCATACTAGAATCATGTTAGTTTCGTGGTAAGATAACCAAATAAGAAAATTCCATCGGTTTAAATACCATGTCATGGTTCTTGTGGTTGAACCCTACTCTTAGTTCACAATAGTGACTTATGCTTATGCATGAGTATTTCTTGTGTCGAATGTATCACCGGTGGGTTTAGTCGGGATTTGTTAGTTTTTTTCTTTCACACAACTCCATTTATTTGGAATTTGTCTTTGTATTAACCATTTTCCATTCTAAGTTCACCATTGAGATTAGTTCATCTCAAATCTTGCGAGATAAGTCTACGCCGTTCTCGGGCGTGTTGTACTGGCAGGACACTAGGCTCACGGCAAAAGGAAAGTGAGTGCTTAGCTTCAAGAACTTCTTTAGTTTTGGTTTTAATATTTACTCTTTATAACGGTATGTTAAAGACTTTCTTCTTGGAAGTATTCATGCCTTGTAGAATACTTTAGTGGGGTATTCGTGCATTGTATATATTATACTTCAGTGGGTATGTCTGATTTTTATTGCAAAAATAGTTGAATCGAATGCTATTGTGGATTCGGGGGTTACTTACTTGTTGAAGGCGGTTCGATTATATGGCGGTGGCATTTGTAAGGGATATCAAAGATCAACAAACAAGTTTGAGGTTTGTATCGCCAACAAACATGTTCCATCTCCTAGTTTGGCTATTACATAGTTTTGTTCTTTGAATGTAGCTTGCTTTTGTTGGTATGTCATTGATAAGAGATGGGGATTCAGAAACACATATAATGGACAAGCTCCGCTCAGACTCAGGTAAATTAAAAGAACCTATTTGAGCATCATTCCTTGTTATCATCTTAGTTATTATTAGTTTCTCTAAGTCTCGTTACAAATAATATTAAGTTCAAGGTTATATTTCGTCTTCGGGATTTAAACTTGGGTTTACGAAACATACATCGAAGCGATATTGATCTCCAAGGAAGCATTGGTATTTGGTTTTGGAATCTCAATAAGATCAGACCCCAACAAGAATGCTTATGAAGATCCATTTGTCTTCTTTGGAAAGCGAATGAAGCTCCTTCAATTGGGGGCTGTTGGAGATGTGAGTATTGGGATGGAGATATTCAGGTAATAATGTTGGTTTTAACACTTGTTTAGTGGCTTTTCTTGTAAGATTTACATTGGTCAGAACTCAAGATTTTAATCCTTTTTGTGTAATTTGAACCCAATGAATCAATGAATGTTAAATTGAACGATTATTTGTGTGCAAGTTTAATTTAATTATCATTTTATTTGATTTGAATTTGGGTCTCATTTGAGTTTGATTTGACTCTTATTTGAATTCTAATTTGATTCTCATTTGAATTCTAGTTTCATTTGTGTTTGATTTGAGATTTGGTCAGATTCAGTCAGGCCAGACAGCCAATCTGAATCTATTTTTTTTATATTAAGATTTATATCTATGACTGATTAATCTTAGTCATTATATGATGACTGTTAACATCGGTCGTTGATATAAGATTTTCAACGACCCCCAGAGACACGTCATAGTTGAAAAGAGCGCTCAAGCAGCGACCCTTTCTTTGACCGACAAAGCAAGTCATAGATAAGAGTTAAATGACTTGCTTTGTCGGTCGCGAAACTGCTGATTTCCACTAGTGTGATGTTTTTAGTGTTATCTCTCTAAAAACCTTGGCAAGCTACAAAACCCTTTGGGAAAAACTATTCTCGATCGAAGGGAAAAAGTGTACAACACATATTCAATTTCGAAGTAAAATATGTCGACATCATATCATTGGATCCTCCCCCTGATGTCGGCATCTCCCCCTGATTACTTTCAGAGTTGTTCCAAACAGTTCCTTTAGTCATGTACTTTTCAAAACTGAATACGGTAATGACTTAGAAAATAGTCTACCATATCTCCCCTTGATTACTTTCATTGGAGAAGAGATATTATTTTTCCTTCATAATCAACAACATCTGGATTTTTAGTTCCTTTAGCATTCCTTCTATGTCTTTGCAGGGATAAAACAAAGTCATGTCAATGGTTACTTTTAAGTACATTGATAGGGTGTAGAATACATCCTATTTACTATCCATTGTTTATGCTTTCTTTGCTATTTTTCTTGTAAATTATGTATTTTACGCTTGTTTTGAGTTTTGTAGCTACTTTGGAGTCACACGAGGCGGAAAGAAGAAGATTACTCTATTTGAGCTAAAAGGGCAAAATTGTCATTTCATGGGCGAACACTATCTGGAGCCCAGTCAAGTTTAAGGGGCAACTCTTTTGGAGGAATAATAGACGCTTGAGTCCGAGATGAGGTTAAAGGGCTGCCATCGGAGTTAACCCTTAGCGGTGGCCAGGATCTTTGAATAACCACCCAATACTTATACCTAAATCGATCGAGAAGATATAATCTTCTCCTCTTTCCTCTCTTTCATCTAAAATTGAAAAGCAGCAGCCGCTGCTATTAAATCAATCAACAGATCGAGAAACAGATTCCGAGAGATTGAGAAGAACACTCAAAAATGGTGGTCGATGTTCAACCAAGAGACGAAGAAGAAAGAGTTAATGGGTATGAGGTTGAGCTGGAAGTTTGAGATCGACGTGTAACAGGGAAGAAGAAGATAAAGGTGATAATGGTGGTCTCTGAAATTGAAGTCTAAGATGGGTAAACTCGTCCAGGAGTTTGTGTTGATTTCAACGAGAAAGAAATTAGGGTTTCTTGTCATTTTGTTGTTGTTGATCAATTGGAAGTGAAATAAAGAAATAGAGTTTGAGATGAATCGAAAATGGGTTAGCTTACAATTGGAATCGAGAAGAGACGATTATGTTAGTGTCGAAGAAAATTGATACGTTGCTGCTGTTATTCGAGAAGAGATGGGTGAGTCTCTGCAACAAAACCAAGAGAAGTAAATCGATGCTGCCGTTGGGTCTGAGAAATCGATGTCATTTATGGTGTTGGTGACCGCTGTTTGAAGCTCGGTGAAATGGGGTAGAAGATGATGATGTCTTTTGGAATGAAGCCATGAACAGGAAAGGAAGTAAACGATGGAGTTGTCATAGATTTAAAATGGGTTTGAGAGATTCAGGTCAGGGAGATGAAGATAGTTGAAGTTTGAAGTGGTATGATTGATGATGCTGGTGGTGGTGTTGTTGTACAGGGTAGTGCTGGTGATGTTGGCATGGTGTCGGGGTACATTCTTTGATTCAACGATGCGAAAGAACAAGGCACCGCACCGGAAGAAGCTGTCTAAAGCTCTATACGGGGATGATTGCTTAGATGAATGCTAGGATTCTTAACAGAAGAAGACTAAAATCGGCCTAAAATTGGCCTGAGAAATGCCCAGAAAACAAACAGAACTCTATTCAATTTTCTGCCCTGGCGAGTCGACTCAGTGAGTCCAATAACGATCCAGACGATTCAACTCACCCCAGTTAGACCAATCAGTAGGAGTAAGATCTTTGACTCGGTGGATGATTCACTCCTTCTCCTTGACCCGATTGACTAACGTAGGCCGTCGGTTTGGTGGTTATTTACGATGGTATCATAAAGGAATATTAAAGTCGGCGGAAAGAAAATTTCGGGTGGCGGCGCGACTTTTACGCCGGATTCCGGTGAACTTGATGACTTTTCGGGCGACCAAAATTACTGAGAATTTTGTGTGGATTCTTCTCATGGGTGTGAATACTTAGATTTGGGAATTGGATGAAAATTTGGAGGCTTTGGAGAATTGGACTTGAAATTGGAATTGGGCTCAAATTGGGAAAGTGGTGTTATTAAAGGAAAAAGATTCTATTCCTTAGAAGATTTGGAGAACATTGAAGCCTATAAATAGAGAAGTTCTCTACACGTCTTACACACCTCTCTACACACACAACAATTTTCTTTTCTTTATTCTTTGTGTGAACTCTTTAGCATGAGTAGCTAATTTTCTTATTGATTGAGGATGAATTCCTAGTTCTTAATATATGATTTGAGTTTTGTTTTCAATTATATCTTGAAGTTTTTCACATGATTATCGTTTGTTTTTACTAATAGGAATGTTTATACATTCATGGTTGTTTAATAGGTTATTTAGAGTGCACGCTAAATTGATTTGTTAACTCAACCTAAATCTAGTATAAGTTAGGGAATACGTAATCGTTCTCGACACTTTACACAAGTAGAAAACATGAGACCTTGCGGAGGGATTCGAGTGGAGTGATTTTGTGTAAAAATAACGCTAGAAAGTGGACCAAGCGAACGAGGTTTAACTACTAGTACTAAACCTAAATTCATAAATCTTAATGCATTCGAGAATTACATCTTGTAAGCGAACCTCAAGGTGGTTCTTTTGAATAGAATCGATAACTAAGCGGACTTGTTACTCAGTGAAATAAGGGATTTTGGGGCTAGCTAAGCGAACCTGCTATCCTACGGTTGGTGATAATGTGTGACTAATAACATGTGGATGAAAAACATAACTTGAATCATTGTTTTGCAACGAAGAAGGATTCCTTGATCTTGTCTCTCTTATTGATTTCGATTTTAACTTTTAATTGCTTTATTTACTTTCTTTTGCTTTACACCCCCCTTTTGTGACAATTTTTACAACTAGAATCTCTTCCTCCTCGTGGGAACGAACTTGACTACACTATATTACTTGTTAATTAGGTGAAAAAATATTAATTAATTTTTTGTGGTTACAACACCCATCATACATGATTACATTCATTGTACCATTCCAATGACATTGCATTGGCGCTAAGCTATATCTAGCTAACAAGTTCACTGAGGATGTAAGATTTAATCGAGTATATTATTATAATAAGTACAAAAATGAGTCTATTGTACTTAGATATGGTAATTTCATCTCCCAACACATCTTCGTCATCTTCCTTTAGACGAAATGGTCAGTTACTTACATTTGAACCTCGACTAATCATGGGAGTGCTACCAAGATGCATGTCTTTGTTAAATTGCCTGACAACTTTAGACATATGCAAACTGGTGGAATAATACCATAAGCTCAGTATTCGGTCGAGCTTTCCCCTGACTTTTCATCTCAAATTTGGATTTCTAATAGAATTTAAGGTCTCTTATTACATCAAAAATACCCATCATGTTTGTACCATCAACATAGATAGCTACAATTCCAAATCAGGAACTTTCTTGTGAATGCGCAAGGAAAAATAACTTACTTGTCTATCCCTCCAAATCAAATAGCCACTTAGACGGGTATACCACATCCGCCTGATTGCTTCTATCTATAAGTGGGCGTTCTATCTAACTGTAAACGGACTCTGTGGTTTAGAGGCTATCAAGTACTTTTGTAAATATCTTTTATCTCTTGATTCTTTCAGAGATACCTAACAACCACATACATATGCTGCATTTTAAGTCCTTTTGAAATTACCAAGCTAATTAAGTAGCGGAACACTATAAAGTTCATTACAAGAGAACAATTTCAGGGCTTTGTGAGAAACCCCGCGCCTCAAGGTGAGTCTTTATACTTTAATTAAGACTGCTTTCTTCTCATTATGCTTTGTGACAAATTAATCATGTATGTACAATAGGCTTTACACTTTGTTGGTTAGCACTACCACACCAAATACATGCATATTTGTCAAAGAATCAAGTTCTACCTGGATTGCATAGGACAAATACGCTCTTCGTTGAAATTAAGCAACAAGGAGATTGGTTAGATCTCTTCTTTCTTTATTTCCTTAAGCAAATGTATATGAAATTAATCATCAATATGCCCGCATGATCTTTCCAATGACTCATGCGCATTCTCATAACTTGGGATGTCATTGTTCTCTGGAATCATTAAACTTTGGAGCGTCCTCCAGTTTGATTCATGGAAATATTCAGAGACAATCTAATGAGATGATTTCTGATGATATAAATAATTTGTGCCTTATTCACCTACTTCCTTTCTAGGTGAGCATTGATCGAACCTGGTGGTCTCTCCATCTTCCTTTATGGCACGGCCTCAACTACACTTCCACCAAGTTAGTTGCAACACCTTAGTCTATGGTGTACCCCATAATGAGGATTTCTAACCTTGTAGGAATATTTTCAGCTGGTATGTGTGATCATGTCACTTTAGCGACATCAGTGTACATTCTGAAAATCGATTATTCTTTGTCTTCACATTTACATTTGTGGAATACAAGAATCAATATGAGACATAGTGGGAACACACTATGACAATTCCTGTCCTTCCCTTAGAAAATGATTTTTATTATCCCCCCTAACGACGGGAAGAATGTTTCATTAAAATGACAACTCGCAAATCTAGCGATAAGAGATCTCCTGCCAAAGGTTTCAAAAATGCAAATAACTTTTGGGAACTCATTTCCAACATAACTACTTAACAGTTTTGAAGACCCATCATAGTACGATGTGGATTCGTAATGGCACATATATAGTACAACCAAAAATGCGTAAGAACACGAATGTCAGTGAAATCCGTTTTACCGGTACACAAAAAAGGTTGACTAATATTGGGTTTAAAAACGAATTAAGTAAAGATGCGTGTAATCTTTGCATATCCCCAAAGCAGTAAAAGGTAGGTTGGTACACATAACCTATTCCTTAGGCATCATCTATTACCTTTGATGATAGTCTTTGCGAGACCATGAGGTATATGATTCTCTTCATTGATCCTATTAAACATGCAATAATTATCAAGTCCTTTTGATGTACATTCGCTAGCATTTACAATGAGTGGTGAGCCCTTACATGTAAAATATATGCTAGTAGTTTTTAAACAAAAATTTCTTGGGAACTATAACTAGTCCAAAATGTTAAAACATTCACGAGCCATAAGTCACTTTAATGGACCGCATTCTGCATAAATATTTTTCTAAATTTTACTTTGTTATCTTTGTAATATGGATTGTTTACCATTTACATCTAAGGATGGTCTCGATCCTGTTTTACTGAAGACTTTGTAAAATGAGTGATATGCTTTCTTACTTAAAATCATAATGGGAAGGGGGGTTTGTTGTGCATCTAGTACTTTAGAAAACACTTATTGAGAGATATTCCATTACTTTGCATTTTGTCAATGTTTTCCAATTGTCAGTTCACTCAAGTACAATGATATAAGTATGAGTCCTTTCAAAACGAAACATCATGTCACAACCAAAGTGCCTTTATGGTTATGTCAAAGTCGGTATGAGTCAATTTCCAAGATTTCATCGTTGGAGTCAATATGGATTCAATAATCCAAATTAATACTATAGTGATTTACATTTCACTAAATTGACTCATTAGTTTCTCTAAAGTGTGTTTCCTTCCAAATACATTAGAGACTATTACTTTGGAAGGGGGGTTTGTTGTGCATCTAGTACTTTAGAAAACACTAATGAGTGATATGCTTTCTTACTTAAAATCATAATGGGAAGGGGGTTTGTTGTCCATCTAGTACTTTAGAAAACACTTATTGAGAGATATGCCATTACTTTGCATTTTGTCAATGTTTTTCCAATTGTATGGTTCACTCAAGCACAATGATGTAAGTATGAGTCATTTCAAAACAAAACATAATGTCACAACCAAAGTGCCTTTATGGTTATGTCAAAATCGGTATGAGTCAATTTCCAACATTTCATCGTTGGAGTCAATATGGATTCAATAATCCAAATTAATACTATAGTGATTTACATTTCACTAAATTGACTCATTAGTTTCTCTAAAGCGTGTTTCCTTCCAAATACATTAGAGACTATAAAAGATGCAATCAATTATATTCTCGTCATTGTGAGGTTCCACATGATACCCATTTGCATGGGTTACTTTGGAATTTAACAAGGTGTGATTATCCCTTGGTACATGTAGAGATTTTGTAACGTCTTTGTTCTATTTTGAAAACCAATTTTTGAGAAGTGTTACGCTCGATGATCCAATCCTGGTAGTCACATTAAAAGGAAATAGTTCAACAACTATTTTATATTCCTTAAATTAGTGGAACAAAAACAACTATCAGTTAGAAATTTGGGTCTTGAAAGTTTTAATAAGTGGTGTCTCCTTATTACGTAACAAAAGTGGGGTTCAACTGAAGTACTTTAGAGTGAATATATATTACGTTTCACCCAATATATCTCAAGTACTTTAGAGAATTTATGTCTTGTGTTTTCATTCCATAAGTGCGAGACATTAGATCTAGTTCATTTGAATAAGATAGTCAATTGGTCGGAGCAAATTTCTTGTTGCCATTAAAGTTGATGTGAAAATTTGTTGCTACTATGTTACGCACATTACATTGTATATACCAACACCTATGACCAGGTGCATTTTCAACTCTTTTATTTATGATGGGAGCTAGAATTACATTTTAGCTCCATCTCATATTCAGTTGATACCTGTACTTTGGTGTCATCATTACTGAGGAAATAAATACATCTTTGTCTCATGATATATATATGTCCCTTTTCACATGCTTTATATGAGTCAGTATGCCTAACCCTTATTACTTTGGGTATTTCATTTTCAATGTTGCTACGATTAGCTTAGTTTGAGAAATTTCTTTATCTCAACAGGACAAAACAATCTCACTTCGCATGTCAACCACTTACTTTAGGTTGAATATATTACTGAAGATAGTGAATCTCTTGTTGGCATACTTCAAGATAGTCTGGTTTGTTAGTACCATGAATGAAGTAGAAAAATAGAAAAAATAATTTCCGACTCATATCGCCCTTTGTAAGTGCTTCCACAAAAATTGGAATGCATGTGCTTAGAAACATAAGGTATATTTAGCTCCACCTTTTAAACGGTGTTTTGTCATTAGAAGAAGGTTTTATGAAGGAATATATTCATTTCTCACAAAGAAATGGTTTCCACATCAAAAAAAAAACAAACAAAAAACAACATAATAATGGTTCTCAAGTACTTTTGGATCCAAAATGTTATTTTGAGTCGAGTTGGGACCAACCGTAAAGTACCATAATAAAGGACATTAAAATAAATAATTTTGGTATAATAATCCCCAAACCAAATTTCATTATGGTCAAAATGGATTTTTAGAGACCAAATTTCTTGATGGTTCTAAAGGTCAATCGGATTAAGTGAAATCCGATAATAATCATAATTCGGTTAACACTCCAAAGTTGATAGTCAATAACCAACCAATGATAATAACCCCGTTAATGATTGACAATACTTAGTCAATTGCCAACAATAATGTCATAACATTATAATAGTGCAGACGTTAAAACAATGTGAAAAATAACACAGAACATGGAATGGTGCATAAGTTACAATTTATTTATTGATTTAATACAAACAAAATGAATGTAAAAATAATATAACCAGACGTTATAACTAATTAAACAAATAATAAAAACAGACGTTGCAACTAATTAAACAAATAATAAAAGCAGACGTTACAACTAATTAAACAAATAATTAAAACACACGTTACAACTAATTAGAAATATTGCGACTAATTAAACAAATAATAAAAGAAGGCGTTATAACTAATTAAACAAATAACTAAGACATACGTTACATTCACATAGCACTTTAAGAAAAATATAAATTATTTTATTATTACTTTTCAAATCAATCAAGACAATCACACACATACAGTACATGCGATCTGAGACAATCATGATCGAAACTTTTCAAAAATTAAAATAAATCACTGGTTGAAAAAGGACATACAACTCTTCGACATAAATAATAAAAAAAAAATATTATAAAATAAAACATGTAAAAATAATAAACAGAAAAACGAAACAGTCCAAAAAAAATTTATTTGATGATGGCATATGAAAAATTTAATAACATATGATGACATAACAATAGATGAAAATATTAAATTTATACAACATCATCATATTAAAATAAAACTTTATCACATAGAGATCGTTATAATGATTTTAGTATGAATAAATAAAATGATATCAAACATGTATCACTCGTATCTATTAGATACACAAACAGATTTAAACATGTTATACAGTTGATTGAACAACAAACAATACAATATTATATTATGATAATCATAATAATCTCGAGAAACGAATATGAACAAACAGATTGTGTACAACAAACATTAGAATAATATATATATATATGGGTAGATCATAGATTAGTACATGGAGGGATCATTATACAATATACACAATCATAAATTACAAATTCATTCAATCAATCAAAACATGATCGACGCATGTGATACAAATATACATGTGAAGAAAGAAAAAAAAATCACATACATACAACATAAGAACATAGAAGACAAGATCACATGTTAATTGATAATAAAATTGATAAAAAGTTTAGGTATACCTCAACGTATTGCTTGATTGAGAGAAAAAAAATAGAAATTCGGATCCAACTAAAAGTAGCACTTCCTTTGGTGATTTGATAATAACCCAAAAGAAGAAGAAAAAAAACATTTAGTGGTTGAGCTCGTGCAAATAACGTTTTGCAATGGAATAGGGAATAGTAAGAGATAGAGAAGGAGAAGAACTTGGTATAAATAAAGAGGCATCAATCAATTACATCATTGTTATAAAAAGGTATGAGGTTTGTCTCTATGATAGCCATGGCTATCAGACGAAAGATGTTGAACTGGGGCCATCATCCAACGGTCGTGATATTCCGGATGGGTTTTTCAATTAGACGGCTAAGAAAACTTTAGGTTATGCTAGATTGTTTTACCCGGTATGATTCGATTTCCAAAGCAATGGTACTATCTTCTTATCTCAAACTAAAGAATTCCTTTCTCCCTTTATTACTCTCTCACCCTAGATTTTTTTTTCTTCTGTGCACCAACTTTTTTTACGGTCCTTCCTTGCTCCTCTGTTGCAAGTCTTGATTCTGATGTGTTGATTCTTTTTCAGGGTTTTTACTTTGTGCTTTAGGAGGTAATGCAGAATTAGATGGATGATGATGAAGAGGAATATAAGGAGGTATACGTATCGAAATCCCAAAATTATATTTTTAGGGTTTTCTTTTTTATTCTTCTGTGAATCAGTGAATCAATGATGTAGAAATAGTGTGTTAAGAGTTTTGAGAAGGAAACGAAAAATGGGTTTCCGAGTTGGAATTTTGATAGAGTTTTGTCGAAAAATCAGGGAAAAGGGAGTTTACTGCCATTGGAGATGTGAGTTGTTGCGATTGATTTGAGAGATGAATAGAGGGAATTGAAGAGATGTTTTAAATTTCTGGGAAATATGAGTTTGTGTTGAATGTGAAATTGATGCAGGGAAGGAGATACAACGGGCTTAGCTTAGATACCAACATCAAGTGCATGCCTCTTCACTTTTAGAAACACGCCCATCAAGTGCTCGACATAGGTCCCCATCCAGTTCTCCCTAGCTTTGTGCAAACATGAGCCATGTGAAGAGAGGCGAAGCAAAGCATACTTCGACACTTGAAGATGAAGAATATTCCTCAACTTGAGGTAATTTCAAAAAATTTGAAGGTATTGTTTGTGACAATTATTCAATCAGTTTGTTATTTAATCGCTCTTGATCTATAGGCAATAGGTATATAGAGACAACTGATAAGGATGTAACAGTACTCTCCACGCATTCTCACTATTATCCATACAAAAACTTACCAAGGACAAAACAAGGATGGATAGAAATTACGTACCATAATTTCTGTTTTCATTAAAAAAGTTCAACCAACTACATTTTTCATACATTCTTGAGTAATTATATCGAGTGCGTGTTGTCCACCGCTACGGGGTGGTGGTGCGAGGTCTTTGGCCCGACATTTGTGTGGTAGTGGCGGTGGAAATATTATTACTTTCCATAGAAATTTTTCTACGAATCATCACAACAATGTAATGGAGAGGTCGAAAACAATCAAGTCTAAATTTATTTAAGGAGCTTTTACAAAGGGAAGGTACATTCAATAGAATTTTTGAAGTTTTTATATTTGCAACGGTGGATGTAAGTACCGGGAAGGCAAGTTTTATAACAATAGAAAACTTTCAACATTCTGGGGCATTCATTTAAACCTTGGCTCGAGGATAGCTATTTTTTGTAATTTTTATCTAGCCGTGTTATTGCTATTATTCATCATTTGCATTAATCCTCTTTTATTGTTTTCATTTGTTTGTGGATAAATCCACTCGCCTAACCTTCCAATTGAACCTTATTCTTTGTGCTTGCTCGAAAACCTTTTTATTTTAGATGTTCGATTAATGTCTCTTGCGTTTCAACCCATTGCTAAGAAGTTGGCTGAGCTAACCAGGAACATAGTTATAGCAGTCACTAGAGGTGGTGTCTCGATTGCAGCCATGGAGAAAGTAGGTCAGGCAAACAAGATGTATCATGTGTACACCATAAGAGAGTAAAAAATATCGTTGGGGTGCTGACTCAATGGAAACTATGGAGAAAAACAAGATGTGCACATGGCCACCACAGAAGCTGCCTGTAAGGAGCCATCTAAAGACTATGTTCCTGCTAAGAAGCTTTAACAACATTAACAATACATAAATGGGGCTTAGGGTGAATATACATTGATTTGATTTGTTAACTTTTATCTTTATGCATGTTCTATGTTCAGATTATGTTAACTAGCTTGGATTGATTTTAATATATTTTCAATCTTCATTTTTCTTATATTATATATCTTTGTTATGCACCTGAATTTGGACTCACAAAGGGCTAAATTGGATGATTATGTTGTCCCAGTGAAGAAGTGACGTAGCATTTATATCAACGGGCATATTTACATTTAAATGACATGATGTGATGTGGCGATTTTCATGTGAATGGAGGAAGCAAAAAACAAAGGTACACTATATTTTTGATTGCCTTTTTACATTGGTATTTCCTCTTGAGACCACCTGATTAATAAAATGCATACACCTTGATAACATAAATCATAGGAAAACTAAAATGGTGAAAGTTTGACATGTTTGAGTTCATATGTACATATACGTGTTTGCTCTTTCAACGGATTACAGGTATTGGCTCGCTTAAAAATTTGGGACACCTTAAGAAACTTCACCAAACTATGATGTTATGTGAGGTTGCACTGCTGCATGGTGTACAAACCCTTTTGTCTCTTGGTGGTTTTCGAGAGGTGACTTTATCTCTTTTTGAATTTGTATTATACTTTGTTGGAAATGGAGACCTATATATCAAGGAACATTATTGAGGTTGACATCTAAATCCATCTATCCACCTCTCGGTTATGACCCAATAATAACTAATAATAACGAAATTGTTTTGCACTTTTCAAGTTTATGTAACTTTTGACATTTTCAGAACATTAGGTTGATCTAAAATGGTTAGTTTTTGAGCTTCTGCTAATTTAAATTTTGGGTTGATCATTAGGTTTGGTAGTAAGGGAAGAAAATGGATTTATGGATGGAATCAAGTATGCGACATTCTGAGACAAAAAGTATTCGGTTATTGGGGAACAATTTCTAAGCAGTAAAAATATTTCTCTAAACCCATGTTGTTGCATGAATTCTCTACAGTTCACGCATACCAAGACGAAGCCACGCCATAAAAAATTAAAAATCCCAAGACCAAATCGAAATCCTTTGCAAATTAAAAATCCTGAGCACAGGGCAAGGCGAAGCGGGGCCATACTAAAAAATGCAACAAGACGGGAAGGCCCGCTACACCAAATCAAAAATGCACGCCAGTAGAGGCTAAACCGAGCCACACAAAATCAAAATATCCTAAGCGACGGGTGAGGCAAATTCGATCCATATCTAATCAAAAATCTTTGGACGAGGGGAAGAAGAAGCCACATCACACCAAGTAGTATATGGTTAAAAAGAAAGATGCCCGGTTAAAGTAGCACGGGCACAAAATCTATAGGAGAGATAATGCATATTACAAGGTATGTTAAATTTTAAAAAGTTCAAATCTTATATATTTCAAATTTACTGGTTGCAAGACAAATATAGGTGTATAAAAGAGATATGGTAGTAGCCAACAGACAATTACGTTGTTGTATGTGCAAAAAATGCCATGAAAAGATTAACATCCAACAGAAATATAAATTATGTTAAGATTTCTGCTTTCGCTACCTGCTTTTTTGATTTATAAGTCACCGACTTGGAATTCTCACACATCACGATGTAGTGTTGATACCAAGCGCAATGTGATGTTATAATTTCGAGGATACCTTCTACTTCAAGTAGGTTATAGTATGAAAACTTGATGACTTAATATTAGATAGTGTAATCCTGAATAGTTACCTTGGAGAAAAAAGTTAGATTTAAGTTACTACATAAACTTATTATTTGCAGTTAACACTAGTGTAATCTGAATAGTTACCTTGGACAAAAAAGTTAGATTTAAATTCTTGCATAAACTTATTATTTGCGGTTAACACGGGTCCACGTTCACTAAAAAAAAAAAAACGATCTTTTGGAAGAACCATTTGTTTTTTAGCACTATCTATCACTACGGGAAAAATATCGATTAACTACCCGGAAATCAGTTGTGGTACCATGTAAGACGACGTTTATCTATAGGTTGCACAAGGGGGGGGTTGTAGAAAGTCCTCAATTCTTTGCAACTCGTCAATAATAGTCGTAAACACGGTTGTGGTTCCATTATATACCACGCTCGGCTCAGTTGTGAATGTCTTTCAAAAAAATTTATTTATGCCTAACACAACTCTTACTTGGGTTGTGAAAATAACTTATACACTACACTTGTTGGGGTTATGGAAAATTCATTTGCAACTATGGTTAGAGTTGTATGTGAATTCGTTGACAACTATGATTATAGTTATATATGAATTCGTTGACAACTTTGGGAAGAGTTGTATGTGAATTCGTTGACAACTATGCTTAAGAGTTGTATGTGATTTCGATGACAACTTTGGTTACTGTTGTATGTGAATTCCTTGACAACTATGATTAGAGTTGTATGTGAATTCCTTGACAACTAGGATTATGAGTTGTGGTACATATTCGATTTGAAAAAAAAAAAAATTTTGAGAATTTAAATACAAAATTAAATCTGTAAAAAGAAGATTAGATTTCCAATTATAATCACTACTACATAAGCAATTTTACAAAACTTCAACACCAAAAAAAAAAAAACAACTTATAACACTTATGTTTTCGTTAAAACCTTTCTAGCCCTTGCGCACACAGACTGCACCAAGACAACACCATGTGGTAGGAACAAACTCTTTCTCTTTGCATTTAATAGTGCTTAGCGAGATCTCTTGCAGTTTTCTTCTGGTAGACAAAACGAGGGCTGGCCCGGCAAACCAAACACGTGGCCCAGGAAGACTAAGCCATCAACCAACGCCCTCTTGGCAACCTCGTCCGAAGGGCGGTAGCATCGATTGACACCGAGTGTTGAACTGAAACAAAAAAATAATGATTTTATAAGCTCACACATCATCCCTCAAGCAAAGACACGAGTAAGCACAAGTAAAGCATTCTTTGCAAAATTCACAAAATTTGAAAGCTTCGCATACTATTAAAACATAACGAAACCAACCTACCATTGTCTTCCGAGAGGAACCAGGAGAAAATCGTTCAAATTTGAAAGACAATACAGTCAATTCTTTTCATTGGCCCAAAAACCATATGTGCAAGTAACAATAGTATTGCTAAACAGGAATTAGCGCAATACTGGTAAGTTCAATTCAAAACATGCTCGTGGGAATTATTTCGGTGAAAGAGGCTCGAAAATTTTGTTATAACTAAAGATAATAAAAGAAAGAAATTCCATGAAATCGACAAAGGATTTGAAGCATCCAATAGCAACACAGGGAAAGCTAAAACATAAATCCTGGTAATAGGTATTCATGAAAATTGCATTTTTGCTAGTTTACAATCAAAAATATGTACAATATTCATTAGGCAACGAAATTGAACAAACTATGGATCGTTGGAAAGCTGAGAAGTCCCCTTTCACATAAAAATTATAATAGGATACAATAAGGTTTATATCTTTGTTGAAAACACTCATCAAAACAGGACAGCAGTCACATTTTCGAGAAAATTGCAGTTTCGGTAGTTTTACGATCAAAAATTCATACAAAATTCATTAAGTAATGGAATTCAGCAAATTCAGTCTCGTTGAAAAGCTAAGAAAGTATTCTTTAACATAAAAATGATAATAAGAAATATTGAGATACATATCTGAGTGAAAAAGCCTCGGAAAAACGGCACAGCAGCATGTTGGAAAAACGGCACAAGACAGCACCATGTTGAAAAATTCAGATTAAGTAAGTCTCTCATAGAAAATTCATGTAAAATTCATTTAGTGGTGGACTTCGGCAAAACTAGAGGAAGACCTCTTTAACATAAAATTTGGTAACAAAAGAACTCAAGTACATATTTGTTTGTGAAGCCTCGAGAGAACATGGTAGCGACACTTTAAAATTTAGGTTTTGACAATAGTTGGAGTTGAATCAACAAATATGAAAGACTTGTTAAATTTTTCAATAATCCGTCATAAATACCACAGGCAAGTAGAGATTGAAAATTGATGCTACCATAATACAAGATGATAAATTGTGAGACCAAGGGAATCACAAAATACCCATTTATGGTGAATCATGAATCAAACAAAACAAGGAACAATGAGGCAACCAATACACCAAAATCGGTTTGATTAGTACCAAGTAAAACAAGAGATTTAAGAGAAAGAAACAAGGAACATCTTGAGAAGAGTAATTACCTTGGCACAACTGACTTCTCGGAACATAATGAGAAAGATTTAAGGAACATCCGAGAAGAGTAATACCCATAGTCTTTGAAGGTACCATTGCTTGAAAGGAGCGACATCAACTTGAACAATAGCGCTCTTCACTAATGTGCATTGTCCGACAAGCTCATTGTCTGACAAGCGCTCTTCACCAATCGGAGTTCCCTCCACTTTACATTACCTCCTCTAACACGTACTCTCCTCCTTTGTCTTGTTGCTTGACAACTTGGTGTTAGCGGGTTGACGGCCAGAGCTCGTACCTAGAAGAACCAACAAAATTGAACATCAAGCAAACTTCCAAAACAATAGCATTTATGATAAAGAGTAAATAGATATTGTGAATGACAAGCTTTCTTATACAAATCCCTTATGAACATTTCAAAACATCAAGGTCTAGTATGCATGAACCCTCCATGGACATCCTTGATAGCACACTTGGCTGTGAAAAGAGTCTTATCAGACTTGTGGTCAGTATCTCAAAATGAAGAGCAATTGCTGCATCCTTAAAGCTCTTCTACAACCCTTAACATCTGGAAACTCTTGTCCAACAAACCAATTCATAGTTAGGATTCGGTAAAAGCTCGTGATGAACAATAGAACTAGTCACTAACAATTGATGCTTTAATTTAATCAGTTTCTGCAAAAAAGCAAAAAAAAAAACAACAAAAAAAAAAATCAAACAAAATTAAAAATAAATAAATCAAAACTTCAAATTGATTGAAGAAATCTTACCAAGAATCAAAAGATGATCGAACCCATCTCTGTTTTGATTTAAGCTCGAGAAACCCTCATTTGATTTCCAAATTCATCCTTTACAAACCCTAAATTACCATTAATCTTCACCAATTCTTCCATCTGACCCACAGAATCAACTCCATATCTCAATCGAGAATAACCCAAGCTTCAACACCATCTAACACATCGGCAAAATCATCGGCTCAACCGTTTCTTTGCTGTTCATATTGATTTGAGAGATCCAAATCTCGATTCAACCTCTAGTGATTATTAGCGACATCATCTTCATCTTCTAGATCGTTGTCATCTTGATTCAAACTCTAGGCCGATTATTGAATTGATCTTCTTCTCTTCATAAATCGAAACCCTAATCGGTACTTACTCTGCCGCAGTCATTCATCACTCCGATGAAATAGTGTTTGTGGAGAATGGGAAAAATGAGTGAACTAATCTTTACCGATTACTCTCTAACTCGATCTCTTTCTTATTCTCTCACAAAAAATATTTCAGCGGTGGTCATAGTGGAGGAGGAAAAGATAGGTGTTCTTGGGAGAGGAAGAGCGATAGAAAGCGGGTAGAATAGAAAATTAGAGTTCGGCGGTTGAGAGAACAAAAAATTAAAAAAAAATTAATGAATCCGAAGGAAAGATCGACGGACCACGTTTTGTTTGATCAACCATACGGATTAAGAAAAAAGATCGACGGGTGATATTGTATTTGGGATGGTCATACGGATTCAGGTCTTTGTGCTTTCTCTTTGTGTTAATACGAACTCATATTTTCGGTTTAATCATCAACCTTCGACATGAAAAAAATCCAAAAAAATATTAATAAATTTAGGACATCGTTCTCGACATTTTGATAGAAAAACATCTAAAAAATGTATAAGAATGAATCGGTAAAATGAAAAATGAATTCGATAATTGGTGTGTTTCTTTGTGTTTTCTCTTTAATTCGAACTCATGCTTTCTTTGTGTTTCGAACTTCAAATGTGGTATACCAACATAAAAACAATGAGCCAAGAAGCTCCGGGAAGGTTCTAACTTCAAACTTAGCATGATATATCATAGAAATCGATAAATATGAAGCTCGATGTTGATTCGAACTTCAAATGTGGCATAAAGACAAACAAACTATAAACCAAGAAGCTCCGAGAGGGTTCAGCCTTCAAACTTAGTAGGATACATCATCTAAATCGATAAATATGAATCTCAGTGTTGATTCCAACTTCAAATGTGGTATAACGACAAATAAACTATGAACCAAGAAGCTCAGAGAGGGTTCAACCTTCAAACTTAGCGAGGATACATCATCGAAATCGATAAATATGAAGCTCGAATACCTTCATTTACAAGTAAGATTCCTTGAATATTCCTAAAACATTAAACTAACCATATTCTGGCATATTGCATGCATTTGGCTGCGAGATCGAAAAGCTGGCGGAGTGGACTACTATAAGTCGGAAACTTCGTAGAACGATAAATCCATCCATTTGAGGTAAGATTCCTTGAGAATATTCTCGAAACCTTAAACAAACCCTATTACGGCATATTGTATGCGTACCTTGGCTACGAGATCGAAACACTGGTCGGGAGTGGACTACTATAATTCGGAAACTTGGTAAGAAC
Organism: Papaver armeniacum; assembly: GCA_023531295.1. Taxonomy (NCBI): domain Eukaryota; kingdom Viridiplantae; phylum Streptophyta; class Magnoliopsida; order Ranunculales; family Papaveraceae; genus Papaver; species Papaver armeniacum. Next base: position 130,190 of record JAJJWW010002594.1, read on the forward strand.
GATGAATCCATCCATTTACAAGTAAGATTCTTTGAATATTCTGGAAACCTTAAACAAACCCTATTCGGCATATTGTATGCGTACCTTGGCTCAGAGATCAAAACACGGTCGGGAGTGGACTACTATAAGTCGGAAACTTGGTAAGAAGATGAATCCATCCATTTACAAGTAAGATTCCTTTGGAATATTCCCAGAAACCTTAAACATACCCTATTCGGCATATTGTATGCGTACCTTGGCTCAGAGATCGAAACCCACGGTCGAGAGTGGACTACTATGGTCGGAAACTTGGTAAGAACGATGAATCCTTCCATTTACAGGTAAGATTCCTTGAATATTCTCAGAAACCTTAAACTAACCCTATTACGGCATATTGTATGCGTACCTTGGCTCCGAGATAGAAACCGGCCGTGAGTGGACAACTATAAGTCGGAAACTTGGTAAGAACGATGAATTCATCCATTTACGAGTAAGATTCCTTGAGAATATTCTCGAAACCTTAAACAAACCCTATTCGGCATATTGTATGCGTACCTTGGCTCACGAGATCGAAACACAGTCGGGAGTGGACTACTATATTTCGGAAACTTGGTAAGAACGATGAATCCATCCATTTACAAGTAAGATTCTTCTGAATATTCTCGGAAACCTTAAACAAACCCTATTACGGCATATTGTATGCGTACCTTGGCTCCGAGATCAAACACGGTCGGGAGTGGACTACTATAAGTCGGAAACTTGGTAAGAAGATGAATCCATCCATTTACAAGTAAGATTCCTTTGGAATATTCTCCGAAACCTTAAACAAACCCTATTCTGGCATATTGTATGCGTACCTTGGCTCCGATATCGAAACCTGGTCAAGAGTGGACTACTATAATTCGGAAACTTGGTAAGAACGATGAATCCTTCCATTTGGTAAGATTCCTTCGGAATATTCTCCTAAACCTTAAACAAACCCTGATACGGTATATTGTATGCGTACCTTGGCTCAGAGATAGAAACACTGGTCGGGGAGTGGACTACTATAAGTCCGAAATTTCGTAAGAACGATGAATCCATCCATTTACGGGTAAGATTCCTTGGAATATTCTCCGAAACCTTAAACAAACCCTATTACGGTATATTGTATGCGTACCTTGGCTCGAGATCGAAACACAGTCGGGAGTGGACTACTATAAGTCCGAAATTTCGTAAGAACGATGAATCCATCCATTTTGCAAGTAAGATTCTTTTGGAATATTCCCCGAAACATTAAGCAAACCCTATTCTAGCATATTGTATGCAAACCATGGCTCAGAGATCGAAACACAGTAGTGAGTGGACTACTATAAAGTCGAAAATTTCGTAAGAACGATGAATCCATTCATTACGGGTAAGATTCCTTTGTAATATTCCACGAAACCTTAAACAAACCCTATTACGGCATATTGTATGCATACCTTGGCTCCAAGATCAAAACATGTCCATCAAAATAGACTACTATAAGTCCGAAATTTCATAAGAGCGATGAATCCATCCATTTACGGGTAATATTCCTTTGGAATATTCCCGAAACATGATAAACTAACCCTATTCGGCATATTTTATGCAAACCATGGCTCAGAGATCGAAACCTAGCCGTCGGTGGACTACTATAAGTCGGAAATTTCGTAAGAACGATGAATCCATCCATTTACGGGTAAGATTCATTTGTATTATTCCAGAAACATTAAACAAACCTACCGGCATATTTTATGCAAACCTTTGCTCCGGATCGAAACTTGGCTAGGAACGGACTAGTTTACGTCGAGAGTTCGTAAGAACGATGAATACAACCATTTAGGGGAAGATTCCATGGGAATATTCTCGAAACCTTCAACACACACAAATTCGTCAACTTGAGAAAGAAAGCGGATTCAAGATTGAAACATGGCCATGAGCGGACTAATATAAGTGCGAAAGTTTGCAAAGACGATGAATCTAACCATTTACGGGTAAGATTCCATGGGAATATTACTCAAACCTTAAACTCACACAAATTCGTCAACTTTGAGAAAGAAACTGGCTCAAGTGATCGAAACACGGCCATGAGCGGACTACTATAAATCGAAAGTTTACAAAGACGATGAATCCAACCATTTACGGGTAAGATTTCATGGGAATATTCTCATAAACCTTAAACACATACAAATTCGTCAACTTCGAGAAAGAAACTTGCATCGGGATCAAAACTTGTCCATGAACGGACTACTATAAGTCTGAAAGTTCGTAAGAACGATGAATCCATCCATTTACAGGTAAGATTCCTTCGAAATATTCCCTGAAACCTTAAACAAGTCATATTCCCCTGGCTCCGAGATCGAAACCTGGCCGTGAGTGGACTACTCTAAGTCAGAAACTTCGTAAGAACGATGAATACATCCATTTACAGGTAAGATTCCTTGAAATATTCCATGAAACCTTAAACAAACCATATTCGGCATATTGTACGCATATCACGCTCAGAGATCGAAACTTTGGCCGTGATTGGACTACTCTAAGTCCGAAATTTCATAAGAACGAAGAATCCATCCATTTAGGTAAGATTCCTTTGGAGTATTCGAGAACATTAAACCAACCCTATTCTGGCATATTGTATGCAAACCCGGCTCAGAGATCGAAACTTGCCGACAGTGGACTACTTTAAGTTGGAAATTTCGTAAGAACGATGAATCCATCAATTTACAAGTAATATTATTTTGTAATATTCCCAGAAATATTAAGCAAGCACAATTCTAGCATATTGTATGCAAACCCTGGCTCCGAGATTGAAACCTGACCAAGAACGGAGTAGTATAAGTCTGAGAGTTAGTAAGAACGATGAATACAACCATTTACGGGTAAGATTCCATGGGAATATTCTCGAAACCTTCAACACACACGAATTCATCCACTTCGAGAAAGAAAGCGCCGAGATCGAAACAGCCATGAGCGGACTAATATAAGTCCGAAAGTTCGCAAAGACGATGAATCCAACTATTTACGAGTAAGATTCCATGGAATATTCTCGAAACCTTAAACACACACAAATTCGTCAACTTTGAGAAAAAAGCGGCTCAGGATCGAAACGTGGCCATGAGCGGACTACTATAAGTCCGAAAGTTTGCAAAGACGATGAATCCAACCATTTATGGGTAAGATTGCATGGGAATATTCTCATAAACCTTAAACACATACAAATTCATCAACTTCGAAAAAAAACTTGCAAGGGATCAAAACTTGGCCATGAGCGGACTACTATAAGTACGAAAGTTCGGAAAGACGATGAATCCACCCATTTACGGGTAAGATTCCATGGGAATATTCTTAGCGAAGTGAATAAAATTTAGCGAAGTGAGAAAAATTTAGCATAAGTGTTTATACCTTAACGACAACTCTTATAAAGGTTGTCAATAGCGATGAAAAGAAAATTTAGCGAAGTGAGAAAAATTTAGCAGTGAGAAGTTTTTGCAGAAGTGAATAAAATTTAGCGAGAAGTGGGATTTTTTTGCGAAGTGAAAAATTTAGCGAGAAGTGTTTATACCTTTTGACGACTCTTAAGGGGGTTGTAGAAGGTCTATTTATCCTTTTCTTCTTATCTTTTCCATCTCTCATCATAACCATCCATTTACATCATAACCGTCCATTTATTTCTTTTCCTTAACATGTTTTTTTCCTTATCACTTTTTTATAAAAGTAAATGTAAAATATATGCAGACATGCATGTAAATGTGGAAGGGTGGTTGAAATCCAAGTCTTAGACAGAGGAGGTTCAGGTTCGATTCACCTTAGCCTCATTTTTTTTTCAAAGTCAATTTATCATTTACAACTCTTGTAAAGGTTGTGAATGTTGATTAAAAGAAAAAGCACAAATCTACCAGTATTGTGAATCCGGCAGGATGGTTGGCGTCTTGTACTAACACCTAGTAAGCTTGGGTTCGATTCTCTACAAGAACATTTTTCAATTTTTTTTTTTCTTATCTTCAACGACTCTTATTAGTGTTGTTTTAAAATCATTCACTACCTTTAGGATGTGAGTTGTAAATTCTAAAGGTGGTCACTTCTCTCTACAACCCTTTTCACACAACAAGTTGTGGTTCGATTTCGTCACTACTCTTAGGAACTCGTTGGTCCTAAGAGTTGGACATATTTTACTTTGACAACGCTTTTGTTGGAAAAAGTTGTAAAACATACTACATTTTACAACTTTTAATTTACGAGTTGTCAAACTACAGTTGTAGATTACTAATTTTCCCGTAGTGTATGTGTATCTCACTGATGCTGCTTTTGGGTCCTTTTTGTCCACCATCTATGTGTATCTCATTGATGCTGCTTTTGGGTCTTCACTGGCTTTCCTTTATTTTATTTATGCGGTTGTACACCGGGATAAAGTAGTCTGTCAGCTTGAAAAGTTAAATTCTTCTAATTTAGGGATAGGTTTATGCATAGGAATTTATGCTATTGTGGTGCTTTGAATGAGTGGCTCAGGTGTTAATAACCTCTGCATGCATGATAACAACTTTAAAGTAGTGACTTAAGTTCTCAAAGTTATATCTTATAAGAAGATGGTAATAACTCAACAGCAACCAAGAGTCTTCCAATTTACAAATAAAATAAAAGCTGAGGTATTTTGATATAATTAATTCTTAGATCAAAGTCGTTTTGAATTTTGTACACTAAATCAGTAAGTTTTCTCATTTAAGCAAGTCACAATTCAACAAAGATAAGGGTCGGTAAATTTGGAAAATGACTCTACTTATATCATCAAACTGAGTAACATTGTTGCTTAATTATGAGTTTAAGGCCTTGAGCTGAATTTTTGTTCATGGTGTAGTTACGTTGAGCTTTTGGACTTCCATTGGATATAACAGAGTGTTATTTTGTGTATTGTTTGGATGACGAACTGTAGGAAATGGTCCCAAAGACCTTATATGGATGCTAGGTTTCTCAGAACCATTATCGGTCATCCAACCTTGACCTCCAGCTTGAAACTAGGCATTCCAGGTTGGTTTAAATTCGGCATGAATTTGCTATTAAGCCGCGGTGTATTGCCAGCGTGGTCTGCATTAAGTTTGTCTGCAGCTAGGTATGTGTACATATCCCCATCCAAGGTATTCATAGCCGCTGCATAATACTACATGTGGATACCTCATTTGGATTGTTAAAAGTATTCAACATGTTCTTTGACAATGTTTTTTTATCAACTTTTCGAAGTTATTATATTGCAGTACTTTTAATATGATCTCGAACATTGGAGATAATGTTAAGGTGGGGATGTGGGTGAATGATATATTGGACCGTTTTTTTTTTTTATCAGACAGCTAGGGGCATGTGTATTTCATCCCAGTCAAAATTCTTAATTTCTCTTTCTTCCTCATTGATCTCTTTTATTCTGTCCCGCAGACACAAGATTATTGCTTCTCTCTGTTCTTCTTTTCGTCGATTCTTCTTCCTGTTTGACGTAGGTTTTTATAATATGGATTTATATATTTTTCAGTTGAATTGGAAAGACCTCATTTAGAGGAATTGAAGAAGAAGGTAAACATTAACAAACCTTAGACATTTTTTTTTTTAATCTTTAGTTGATTGTAGGATTTTTTTTTTTTTTTTTTTTTTTTTGTGTATCTATTTGTTGCAGTTGAATCTAAAAGATGATTGAGAGGAATGAAAGAGGAATGTGAACATACAGAAAATTTTGACCATCGTGTCAATGCTTGATATAAACTGTGTTGATGAGTGACTATGCTGTGAAGACAATCAAGATGGTCTTAAATAATTCAACGTGGAATTCCATGGTCCAAAAGAAAGTAAGCTTTCTGCTTTCTCCTGTGATGTTTCTTCTATTTAAATTAGTGCAACTTCAAGGTTTTTGCAATGGTTGAATTCAAAGATCAAAGGCTTACCCATACAAGTCTCTTATTGGATTCAATTTCATTCCAATTTTGATGATTAGTGAACAAACTTACTCATGCAACCAATGTCCATTGCTTATATTGTTACAAACATCTAAAGCCTTCAAGATACTTTCAAGTTTGCACTGTTAAGCTTTGTTCTTTATTCTGATAAACATTTAATCATGTTTTTCATTCGCTTAAAGTATTGCTTTGGGGAATCTATTGTTAACAATTGAACATGTACTTCCACCTATTATCCCATCTGGGAAGCTTTTCCCTGCTGAAGTTAATACTGGAAAACGATCATCTGCTTTCCTCATTGGTTTAAAGTGTGAAATTATGTGTTTTGTTTGTAATGTGTATGTTTATCTCAGCTAACTTTCTTGGGTCTGCTTGGCAGGATATAATTTGTCGGACTCTTTCATCTGTAATGATTGAGCCTGTAACATTAAGACGCATTTTGAGCACAAGTTAAATCTACCAAATATCTTGAATGCACTCACATGAGGTAAGTTGGTACTACATATCTTGCTTTTGGATGGTTGATTTGGTTTCCTAAATGTTCTCCACTTATAATTTGTTCCTTTGTGATTTGTAATAAGATGTGTGACAGGGCGTCCCCGTTGAATATGACCTCAGTATGAGAGAGATAGAGAGAGAGAGCAAGGTGGTGGGCCTTTCAAGAAGTAAGAAGTCAAGTGCATCAAACAAGTACACAAAGCCTAATTACGTACTGGAAAACAGTCAAGTTTATGACAGATAAGGGACCATCGAGCAACATGCATCGAATTCCTAACCATGGGCGATATGCAGGGTAAGAAAGATAAGCAAAGTGGAAGAAATATCACCTACTCACCAGTTTGTTGCTAATTTAATGGTTGTTCACCAATTCATCGTTCACTTGTTTGTCGTCTCGATCCCCTGCTGGCAGTTCAGTCGTTCATCGATCCCCTGCTGGATGCTCACCCGATTCTGTTTAGCATATACTCGCTCATTTGTTCCATGTTCTCCAGATTATTTCTAAATTATCTAAATTATTTCGAAATTAGCTGTTGGGCGTTCTCCAAATGTGGGTCGGAGAATTATTTCTAAATTAGTTGTTCACTTTTTCGAATTCATCGGCATTATAGTTGAAAATATGAAATGCATCTTTAAGGGTACATTTGAGCAGTTGTTGCAGCAGTTGTGGTAGAAGTTTCGACTTTCATTTTGTTAATGTGACTGTTGAGGGTCAGTTTAGAAAAGACTAGATGAAAGTAGTAAATCTAGGCATGGTGTTTACATTTTAAAATAAATTGAAATGGATGTATTTGTTGAAGATGTTTAATGGCTGTCATTTAATACGATAGAAAGACCTGATTCTGCGAGGCATTTTTGAATCCTAAATTCCAGCACTTTTTATAACGTTGATGATACTTTCACCTATACAATTACAGGCGTGACACTTTTTTGTTTATATTATTGTAGGCATACGGCCCATAATGTACGATGCGCAACAGTTTAATCCGATAATCAAGGTAATGTTTCCCTTAGATTTAATTAATTGTATATTTGTATATCCCAGTCTCACAGGAAAATAAAACGTTGGAACATACTTTTTGGTGTAGAAAATTCGTATTGTTGTTAAAACTTAAAACTAATATTAAGGTAAGTAGATAGCCCATCTGACTGACGCTAGAAGAGATGCTCAACAAATAAATGTATACCGGTGCCGAGAAATACAATTATTTTGTGCAATTTGAGTTAATCTTGGCTGTTAGAAGCAGTTCACAGTGTCATCCCCAAGAATCTTACTTGGAACTTACAACCCTTGAATCATGATCGACGGAGGTTCTACTTTTTCACTTTTCACGCCCAACATTTCATGCGAAAACCCAGGCCTTTGGCCTTCAAATTGTGACCGAGATAGCCTATTATCTGTGAGCATACCTTGGAGAACCTAAGGTTCGACCCCCAAACTGTGAACATGTCAGCCTTTGACAAAAATGCAGGAGTGTACGAGTGAAACTCACCTTTTGGGAGACGTCTTAATGCGTGCAGACTGTAACGTTAAAGATTATGTGAATGGCCCGTTGGCCGTCGTAGTGAGATGAATCGACCTTTGTGAAGAAATGTCAAGGTATAGCTTTTTAATCTGCTTATTATTTATTTTCTTAAAGGAAAATCTTGGTACCAGCATTTGTTAAAGAACTCTCACTTATTTTTGGAGGGAGGTATACATTATCGTATACGAATACTACCAAGTTATACTTTAATCTTAATGTAACTAAACTTCAAGGTGTGAGAGAGGTAAACTATTTCTATAATCGTGTTATGCATCAAGTATTCTTAATAGTAAAATCCGTATGTTCGTGATATGTATTTTGAACTATTTGATACTAAATTGTCCTGCATATAACCGTATTGACTAGACCGGCATATAATGCACTGATCTTGGTCTACTAAGGAACATGCACGGTAGGCCTTAGCCAATGTGTCTGCCTAGCTTTTTCTTGGTGGGATCTTCATTGATGCAATACTAGATGCCAATGGTATCATTAAAAAGCTTAGAGAACGTATTTACCCTATGTGGAACTTATATACTTCTTTTTATAATATGTGGATTTCTGAGATTCATATTTCCCTCTTAGTTATTGGGTCAAACAAGTTATCACCCCAAGCCTCTCCACCATCTTACTGACATCAATACCGAACTTAGAAGCATACAACCGTGCAGACCAGCTCAAAAGGCAATCGTCCCTTTCTCAAGGTAAACTTGGACGTCACCTAGGACTGGATCTTCATATGTTGCCAGAATAACGTTGACATTCTCGATAATCCTCAAGTGTTATGATATTTTTGTTGAATATCTAATGCGTGCTTATGATATTATTTTACACTGTTACGTTCTTGCCTTATAATTAGTTGTACCAATGTATTACACCATGTTTGTTTACTCTTGACTCATCTGAGTCATCTGGATCTAAGTCTTCTGGATCAAACTGAAATCACCTGACTTGAGTCAGATCTAACTCAATATGTTTTTTTAGATTCAGATCTGACTTAAAAATATGTGAGTCAATAATTTGGTTCCATGAGTTAGGGTATTTTGTTACCCGACTCAAACGGGTCCGAATCAGGGGTTATGTCTGAGTCAGAGGTCGAGTACTCAAAATAGAAAACAATGGTCTGACAACTGGCTCGCGACGAGTCAGGGATTGACTCATATCCATATCGCAAGTCAAATGCAAACAAACATGACGTTTTTTAAGTTTGCCAACAAAGACTTCACCAACAAGGTAAGACATATCGTGGAACAACAACATATTCAATTAAGATCCGAGTCGGAATTCCTACACAAAATGATCGACATCATGTATCTTTAACTTATGAAAGAGCATGGGATACCAGGAACACTTAGGAGAAAGGATTATTGCAACACCGACAACTAAATATGACGTTAGTTAAGTGTGCCAACAAAGGCTTCACCAACAAGGTAAGAGTTATTGTGGAACAACAACAAATTCAATTAAGATTCGAGTCAGAATTCCTTTACAAAATAATCGACATCATGTATCCAAACTTATGAAAGAGCATGGGAGACCAGGAACACTAAAGAGAAAGGATTATTGCAACACCGACAACTGAAACGTTTTCATAGAGAAAGGCTTACCAAAAAAAAAAATCTGATCAAAAGAAAACAAGACAACTGAAACGGTGGACAAGATCAACTATACATATTTTCAGTTATACCGGGAGATGAGCATATTTATTTAAGTGTTGATTCGGACTGCAATAGTCCAGCATAAACGATGATAAATCGGAGTTCTATATCTCTTAGAGAATTCTAAGCAACCCATAATTTTAAAATTTTCCGAGCAATGAGATCAAACTAAAAGGTAAGGTTATAATAATTTTACTTGAGCACATATACAGGAAAATAAAAGTTCGCAACTATACCAGGCTTTTGATAAAGAACTTGGATGTCACTACAATGAAGGCTAAGGTAGTCACTGGGAGAGTAGATGGAGAAATAATAGACAGAGAAAGTATAACATGAATGAAAAACCTTTCAGTGAATCCAATTTTATTAGTATTTGGCAAATTCGATAAAAATCTCTTATGCGAAACAATATCAAGTAAACCATAATACATAAGTTTATCCAGCATAAGAAGAATAAAAAAAAAAGATGATAAATAGCTTGATATTGAAACCTATAAAAATGTAATAATTAATATGTTAAAGAACTGAGAGAGATCAACAGTTAAAATAAGATCAAACAATCACATTTTCATTAATTAAATGACGAAGGTTTTAGATATGAGATTAACACAATAACTAAAATAAGAAATATTATGATTTTACAAATGTTGGATGTATTTGGAAATATATCTTGATGCCTCCAATGTTGTCAATCTCGGGTAAGATTTTGCCGAAATTCCCGATTTCGGTCCACGACCAAAACAAGTTTCTAACGAGTTCTAGCCGAGACGACTAAGAAAAGTTAACGAGACGAGGAGACTGATCGCTGTCGTATGCGTCAAAAATAATTTCACTTTCCTAAAGTATATGATAAGAAAGAGTTCGTATCCACAGAGAGGCGATTGTAGTTATTTCGTAATCAATTTCTTAAAGTAACCAATTGGGGGGATTTCTGAATTCTATGTAGCAATAAAAACAAATTAAAAGCAAAGTAAGTTGTAGAAAGTAATCAATAGAGAGAGATATTGGTCAAGGAATTCATCTTCAATCTTAGACACGTGCTTGCATATATGATTAGAATTACGATTTAATCTCTTGTGTTATCAAAAGCCTAGAGAATCAAGAAAGCAAGATAATCTATTAATTTCATAAGTTCATCAACACACACAATAGGGCTGCGTATGTGAATTCTACCTAAAGAATAACCTAACGCCTTGCGCTAATCAAGTTCAATTCCTAGGAGCATTAAGTTTCAGAAATAGGCTAATCAATGAAATTGTCATGCGTTGCACATAACAATTCGGACAATGGTCAAACTCTACATATGATTACGAGAGTGTATCACTACAAACCGTAAACATATCATGCTACTTGTATTCAAGGTTATCGCTCGATGAAAAACCCTAAAATAGCTATGGACTAGGATGCAAGTTCAATTAATTGGCCACTTAACTAATCAAACACCATAATCCTATCACAATACATCAATCATGTGATCATAAAAACAATAGAGAATTGAACGATAATCAAGAGAGAAAACTAACGCATAAAGCAAACACAAGTTTTAGAAATCGGACTACATCCTTAACCAATAATGAATTAATTAGCTACTCATAGCTATGGAGTTCATCACAAAAATATAAGTTGAATAAAGAAGAAGATGAACAAAAGCAAACCCTAGTTGCGTAAACAAAAGCGGCTCTCCAAAGTTCCAAGAATAAGATGTAAGATGTCTTCCAAAAGTTGTAGAATTCCTCTTTTCATAGCTTTTCCTTTCTTCCAAAATTAGGTCAAGTCTTCAAAGTCCATTAGATGAAAATCCACCAAGCCCATAAGAAGGAGAAACCCGTGTGGAAAAAATGTCCAAAAAGTCGTCGCTAGGAAAACTGGTATTGTGGCCGGAAATCGGCAGGAGAAGTGGTCGGAATCGGCTCCGGTGACCGCAAAGTCCGCCGGTCACCGGTCAACGGGTCAGATCGGGTCAACTCGGTCAAGGTATAGTCTTCCGAGTTAACTCGGAGTCGACCAGGAGTCAAGGTGTGAGTCGGCGCGACTCGGCTAGCGGGCGATTTGGCCTTGGCTCGGGCCATTGCACGGAGCTGTCTTTGTGTTGCACAATCCTTGTGCTTCACCAGCTAAGGTCCGCCAAGATGGCCTGTGACATCTTGTATCTTAGATTCAGCTGCATCTGTACCTAGTCATCCATTGAGTTACCACCAACATAGTCCCTGCTCAATCCAAGCAAAAACTCAACAGCCATCTCCATTATAATCACAAATTCCAACCATAGCAGCTCCAACAGCAGCAAGGTCTTGCACCTGAGACCTCAGTTCAGCCTGCCACTACCATTAGAAGTTCCATCATCTCAGCCAACATACTAGCCTTCAGCAGAACTACACCTGTAGCTCACTGTTGCTTTTCAGTCTCAGCTCAGCTTCTCATTCTTTGTAAGCCATTCTGCCAATGCATTCACATCTGCAGCTTTGTCTTGCCTGCACTTTCCCTGGCCATGTTCTTTGCATCACTGCCACAGAATTCCTGTAACTTCAACACAGCTGCACTAAATGAATTACAGCTCCACTGCCTATTCTCTTCACAGCTTCAGTTCATTCCAGCCAACAACACCTGCTAACAACACTCACAACACCATCATCTGCCTCTGCAGCATTGCCATAACAACCTTCCTTATGAGCTCAAAAACCTGTCCTAACATTCATCTACACAGCATCAGATTTATATAATGTCTCAGCCCAAGCAATCCTCACAACCTCCACCAAGTATTCAACACTTCAGTACAACATTTCTCCACTGGCACTTGCAACTTCACATACACAGCCATTGCTTGCTCCATCTGGGTTAAGCTATAGAACCACCAGTCTGTAAACCCCCTCAGTTCAAAGCAACAACCCTAGCATTGCTCTTTCATGCCCTGCAAATCACATTTCATCATCATTCCGCGTCCCTGCCTGCACCTGCACCAGTTCCAGCTTCCATTGGCGGCAACCATTTCAATCCCCTATACAACTCAACTCAATACCACCTGCAATACCCATTCCTCCTACAGATGCATTCCCCTCAGTCCACTTGCCCTGAGCTTCTCAATACAGCTTCAAAACAATACCTGCATTCTCACAACTCCCTGTGTTGTTCTCTATAGCATCATCTCCTCTCCACTCAACAGCCTCAAATCCAAACCCCAACTTCAATCGAACCCATATCTTCTAATTCACTCAAGTCTCTAACACTGTAGCAGACCCCTTTCTCATCGATTCCCGAAGCTCATCACTCGAACTCTGCAGATCCATCATCTTCTTAATCCTCATCTCAATCACTAACAAATACTAGGTTCAACTCAATTCCAGTGAAACCCATCTTCAATTTCACCTTCTCAGCACAGTATCATCTCTTCAAATCGCCCAGAACCAGAATCAAATCGATTTATAATTAATACCCATTCATCATGATACCATGAATTCCTTCCTGTTCCTCTGAGAATTGAATTCACCAACCCTTATTTCAACTTTCAGATCCCTTTTCGATTCTATCTCATCACCAGCAATTCATCATTCTTCTCTGGAATAATCTGATTCCCCATCTTAAAATCGAGCTCAGCTTCACGTTTTCTGTTTAACCCATCTCAGAAGCCCTAACTCAGTGCTTCAATTTCACTCTGAATTTCTCCATCATCACTTAGCCGCAGCCATTTTCTCTCGTCTCAGACTTCAATGTAACATCGCCTCTCAATCATTTCAGGTGGAGAAGTAAAAACATGTTAGAGAAAAAATTTCTCTCATTTAGGTTTAGGTGTAGGAATGAGATGGTTATTCCCACTTAGGTGGCTTACGATAAGGGCTACACTGACTAGTAGCCCCTAACAATGCTCTTGGTTGCTTAGTTTAATACTCTTCCAAAGAGAATTGTCCCTTAACCTTGACTGGGCGCCAGCTAGTGTTCGCCCATGAAATGACAATTTTGCCCTTTTGCTCCAATTGGGATGATTTCCGTTTCTTTTCCTCCGTGCGACTCCAGAGTACCTAATAACTCAAAACCACGCGTAAAGTACATAATTCACAAGAAAAATAGCAAAGAAAGCATAAACTCTAGATAGTAAATACGGTGTATTATACACCTATCAGATTCCCCCACACTTAGACTTTGCTAGTCCTCAAGAAAATCAAACAAAACAATCAAAATACAACAACTCCGTGTCGTCGAGGCTACGGTCACTTTTAGCATAAATAACAAGCCTTTAAACCCCTATGTTTCCCTAGTGGACGAGTTATAGTCTCGTGAGGGTTTACTAGAGATATACCCACAAAACCTATTTATCCAACTTACTAGTTCTCCGTAATGATAGTATCCAACGCGCTAAGAAGACATAGAGATTCTGCACACTAGTCATAAGAAGTTAGACACATAAACGAAGGTGGGAATATGCTTACTTACCTCGTTATCCGTTCGGCGTGCAGCTAGCACCACTCTCACAGCATCCATAGAAACGTCTTCGGTCTTCTATCGGTGTCTTCATCTTCGTCTTCGGTCTTCAACTCTTGATGATAACTCTTGAACTTCGTAGAATCTCGACAATGTGATTCTTTCCTCTAATTCCTTGTCGCTTGAAACTTCATTATAAATATTCCTTCTTTCCATTGGCTTTATTGAAAGAATACAAAATAAAAACAAACTATACAAACCCAAAATAATTTTTTTTTTTTTTCAATTTTTTTTTTAAGAAATAAAAAAAAATACAAAAATAAAAATAAAAATAAAACAAAATAATAAAAACTATTAGCAAACCTAAACATTTTCTCTTGACACTCTTTTTTTTTTTTATTTTTTTTTTTTTTTCAGACAAGAGAAAAATAAAATACACATAAGATAAAAACGTAAGTACAAAGGCCATGGTGTAAGTACTTTACCACTTGATTCTTCACAACTTGTATGTCTTGATATCATAAACTTCTCGAACTCTCATCCTTGATAATTTCGCTCTTATACAATAGTCTTCAACTTATAAAAATTCTGCTCCTTGTCTTGTTGCTTTACTCAAATTTGAAATCTGCCCATTTCTGTATTGTTGCTTGTAAACCTTGAACGTGTTCAACTTTCCTTCAAATTTGTGATACTCCTCTTGTTGATGATGATGGTGTTTCTATGGACCTGTTGGTGTAGAGAGAGATAAGGTGGATGGTGCTAACTGCGAACAAGATTACAAGTGGTATGTAAGTTAGCAATTCGATGTCACCAACATGGCTGATAAAAAATAGCACTCAAGAGATCAAAATAGTGCTTCTATGGTGGGAAATTGGACAGCTCACCATTCTGCCCGGAATTTACGTACGGTGACACACACTCTAAAAGCACAAATTTAGACAGGTACAAAGAATTGAAGGTTGGTGCCTCACGTTATGTAACATGGGTAGTCTCCACTATAGGGGATCACTGCTCTAATACCGAATTCTGTCTGCACCTTATTTGCCACTGGCATGGTTAAATCCAACTTTAACTCTCATACAATTAAGAAACCCGATCATGTTCTCTGTCATCTCTAAGTTCAGTCACTATTGTGAGATTCTCGATGTAATCTTAGCGACATGTATACTATGTGACTCTAAACTAACTACAAGTTGGAGTTTTCTTATTCACTAATTACACAAAAGTTGAAAAATTTGAAAAATTTACAACGCAAACCACTCCCCCACACTTAAACTTTACATTGTCCTCAATGTAATTGAATCGTCCAAAGAAAGTCAAGGTGGGAAATCCGAACGGAAAAGAAATGACACAAAATAAAAAAAAAGTAAAAACATGACAAGAAAAGAAAATAAAAGATAAGAGATACAAAACCGTTGGGTTGCCTCCCATTTAGCGCTTGGTTTAAAGTCGTCAGCCCGACTATCTCCTTGCTTTCTATGACTCCTCCGGAGGAGTACTTCCACAAGATTAACTCCTTCCACGACATCCGAAGAGAAGTTCTCATAATATGGTTTCAACCGGTGCCCATTCACTTTAAGTTCATTACCTGTAGCTAAACTACGAATTTCCACTCCACCATGAGAAAACACATTAGTCACAATAAAAGGTCCAATCCAACGTGACCTTAATTTACCCGGAAATAATTGCAGCGAGAATTAAACAAAAGCACTTTACGCCCAATGCAAAATTGTTTCTTTGTAATCATATTATCATGAAAAGCTTTCGTCTTTTCCTTGTAAATCCGTGAGCTTTCAAATGCATCATTGCGAATTTCCTCTAACTCTTGAAGTTGTAACTTCCTTTGCTTTCCAGCACCATCCAACTCCATGTTGCATTGCTTAATAGCCCAAAACGCCTTATGCTCAATTTCCACGGGTAAGTGACAAGGTTTACCATAAACAAGCCTAAAGGAGACATCCCAATAGGTGTTTTATATGCGGTTCTATACGCCCACAAAGCATCATTAAGTCGCGAGCTCCAATCTTTCCTTGTTGGATTCACCGTCTTTTCTAGAATGGATTTCACCTCTCGGTTGGAAACTTCGGCTTGTCCATTTGTTTGCGGATGGTAGGGAGTTGCAATCCTATGCGACACATTGTACTTCCTTAACAAGCTTTGCAACAATCTGTTTTTGAAGTGGGAACCTCCATCGTTAATTATAGCCCTTGGAATTCCAAACCTTGCAAATATATTAGCTTGCACAAAATCTGAAACAATTTAGAATCATTAGTTGGGGCGGCCTTAGCTTCCACCCATTTCGAGACATAATCCACAGCAAGCAAGATATAATAATTCCCATTAGAATTGACAAAAGGGCCCATAAAATCAATTCCCCATACATCAAAAACCTCCACAAATTGAATAATAGTTTGCGGCATTTGATTTCGAGCACCTAGATTGCAGGTTCTTTGGCACCTATCACATGTGATACAAAATGCATGCGCATCCTTAAACAAAGTTGGCCAAAAGAAACCACATTCTAATACCTTGAGAGTGGTTCTCTTAATCCCAAAGTGTCCTCCACAAGCATATGAGTGGCAAAAAGACAAGATAGAATTAAATTCAATTTCGGGAACACACCTACGTATTACTTGGTCACTACAATGTTTCCATAAGTATGGATCATCCCATATATATTGGTTTCCTAACTTCTTAAGTTTGTCCCTCTCAGCACGAGACAAGTTCTTTGGGATTTGTTTAGACACTAAGTAATTAACAATATCAGCGTACCATGGTTCTCCAAAAGCAATTGAGAATAGTTGCTCGTCCGGGAAACTTTCACGCAACGGGATAGTCTCCTTGTCCATAGCAAGTCGGCTCAAGTGATCCGCAACGGTGTTCTCAATTCCTTTCTTGTCTTTGATTTCAATATCAAACTCTTACAAGAGTAATATCCATCGTATGAGCCTCGGTTTCGCCTCTTTCTTTGTAAGCAAGTATCTAAGTGATGCATGATCAGAAAAAACAACAACTTTTGTACCGATTAGATAAGAGCGAAACTTTTTTAAAGCAAAGACAATGGCTAATAACTCTTTTTCAGTGGTTGTGTAGTTTTGTTGGGCCTCATTTAACGTTCTAGAAGCATAATAAATGGCATGAGGTATCTTCCCCACACGCTTCCCAAGCACCGCACCAACCGCATAGTCACTAGCATCACACATGAGCTCAAAAGGCTTGCTCCAATCCGGTGGTTTAATGATAGGGGCTGAAATCAAAAGTTCTTTCAAACGATTGAATGCCGCCACACACTTTTCATCAAAGTTAAAAACCACATCTTTTTGCAATAGGTTACAAAGTGGTGATGCTATCTTGGAAAAATCCTTGATGAATCTACGATAAAAACCTGCATGACCAAGAAAAGAACGAATCTCCCTCACCGTAGTGGGAGGAGTTAGAGAACGAATAAAGTCTATCTTAGATTTATCGACTTCCAAGCCCTTAGAAGATATTATATGGCCTAAAACTATGCCATGAGTTACCATGAAATGGCACTTCTCCAAATTTAGCACAAGATTTGTTTCAACACATCGTTCAAGGATTAGAGACAAATTATTCAAGCAAAGGTCAAATGAATCACCAAAGACACTAAAGTCGTCCATGAACACTTCGATTATGTTTTCAACATATTCCGAAAAGATACTTACCATACACCTTTGAAAGGTAGCTGGAGCATTGCATAAGCCAAAAGGCATCCTTCTATAAGCAAAAGTACCGAAAGGACAAGTGAAAGTGGTTTCTCTTGGTCCTCGGTGCTATCACAATCTGATTATGACCTGAATAGCCATCAAGAAAGCAATAGTAAGAGTGTCCAGCTAAACGTTCAAGCATTTGATAAATAAAAGGTAAAGGAAAGTGATCTTTTCTAGTGGTGGCATTCAATTTTCTATAATCAATACAAACCCTCCAACCGGTTTGCACACGAGTTGGGACAAGTTCATTCTTATCATTCTCCACCACCGTCACACCCGATTTCTTTGGTACTACTTGTACCGGGCTTACCCACTTGCTATCGGATATGGGGTAAATAACACCCACGTCCAAAAGCTTGAGTATCTCCTTTTTCACGACTTCCATCATGGGAGGATTCAAACGACGTTGCGCTTCCCTTGTAGGCTTTGAATCATCCTCCACACGGATCTTATGTATACAAACGGCAGGGCTAATACCCTTGATATCGGCGATTGTCCATCCTATGGCCGTCTTGTACGTCCTTACCACCCTTAGAAGTTTTTGCTCCTGTAGTTCATTAAGCTCGTTAGAAACAATCACGGGTAAATCTTCATTGTCACCCAAGTACAAGTACTTTAAGTGACTTGGAAGAGGTTTCAATTCTAAACTTGGAGATTTAACAATAGATGGCACAAGTTTTTCATTATTGCAAGGTAAAGACGCATATGAAATATTCTTAGTTGCTGATTTTTCCGGTAATGAGTCAAGAGAACCAATGGTTTCTTTCATCTCATCACTATACGCATAACCATTGTCAATAGGTGTAGTGAGCATGGTTTCCAAAGTATCAACACCATTCAACTCAAACATTTGTTGCGCCAATGTGTCCATCATATCAATGGAGAAACAAGAGTGGACATCACTAGGATATCTCATCGTCTCGAAAATGTTGAAACGTATTATTTCTCCATCAAACTCCATAGTTAGCGTTCCCTTGTCAACATCAATAATGGTTTTCGCCGTTTTCATGAAGGGACGCCCAAGTAGCAATGGAAGAGACGAGTCCGGTGAACCTTCATCCATCTCTAACACACAAAAGTCCGCTGGAAATACAAGTTGATTAACCTTCACAAGAATATCCTCAACAATACCCATTGGGTAGACATTAGAACGATCGGCTAATTGCAACACAATTCCAGCCTTTTTGAGAGGACCAAGATCAAGTGAATTATACATAGACACAGGCATGACATTAATGGAAGCACCTAGGTCCAACATAGCTTTGTTAAATGTGGTGTTACCAATTGTGACGGGAATGTCAAAGCTACCGGGATCCTTGCACTTAAGTGGGAGTTTGTGTTGTAAGATTGCCGAAGCATTCTCCCCCACACTAAGCACTTCATTACCTTTTAGCCTTTGCTTATTGGTACACAAGTCCTTCAACACCTTTGCATACTTTGGAACTTGCTTGATTGCATCTATTAGTGGTATGTTCACATGGATCTTCTTTAGAACGTCTAAAATCTCCTTTTCTAGTTCCGCCTTTTTGGAATTTGCAAATCTGAGAGGAAAGGTAAAGGAGGAACATAAGTAGAAACCGGAGTTTTAGAGTTAGAAATAGGTACCTCAGAAGTTTGGGGAGAATCCTCGGTTTTCTCCTCCAAAATAGGTTCCTTTGGTGTTTCCACCGCGCCCGAATCAGTGACTTCGGGTTGCACAAGTTGTGTACCACTTCTCAATGTAATTGCATTAACACCCTCTTTTGGGTTGATAGATTGAGAAGGGAGTTTCCCACCATTTTGTGCCTTCAATTGATTCAACTCCATAGCCATAGAACCAACTTGAGTTTGCAACTCCTTAACCGAACTCTCCGTTCTTTGCATAAAATATTTCAGCAACTCCTCCATATTGGACCCCATAGTTTGAGGTTTTTGTTGTTGTTGAAATTGTTGTCTCGGTTGGAATTGTTGTTGTTGAGGTTGAAATCCACTCGGGTTGTTGAAACTAGATTGTTGAATCGCTCCTTGCTTATTGGCATAGCTAAAGTTGGGGTGATCTCTCCATCCAGGATTGTAAGTGTTAGAGTAGGGATCATACCTTCTTTGTTGATTTGGAAAGATCGCATTAGCTTGCTCGTCTTCATAAGATTGAGAGGAACTTGGTATCACTGCAGCTGCAACTTGTTGAAGCATTGCGTTCATGTTACCCATTTGTTGACGAAGCTCTTCAACCTCGCTCACCTCATTCACCCTTCTTAGAATCACATCCGAACCACGACTCAAGAATTGTTGTGAGTTCGCTGCCATGTTTTCAATCAACTCTCTAGCTTGTGCCACCGTCTTGTTCACTAGTGCACCACCACCCGCAGCGTCAAGAAGATTCCTATCACTTGATTGGAGTCCTTCGTAGAAGTATTGGATGATCATAGCGTCACTGAATTGGTGGTGAGGACAGCTTCCAACCAATCTCTTGTATCCTTCCCAACATTCATATAAGGATTCTCCCACATTTTGCTTCATCCCACAAATCTCCTTGCGAATTTGAGTAGCCTTTGATGCAGGAAAATATCTCTCCAAAAAGAGTTTCTTCAATCCATTCCATGTCGTGACACTTCCGGCCGGTAAATAGTATAACCAATCCTTAGCACTATCCATTAAAGAGAAACGGAAAACTTTCAACATTGCACCATCCGCCTCAACATCCACTGGAAGCATAGCCGTGACAATGGTGTGGAAGTCCATAAGATGCTTGTTTGGATCTTCATTCACCATGCCATGGAACTTTGGTAATTCTCTAAGCAACCCCGACTTGATCTCAAAAGTAGAGTTTGTTTGAATACACCCCTGTTGTGTATCAAGCCTATGAGAAGCCAACTCCTTGAGTGAACGATTTGCATCACCCATAGCTTCTTGTTGTTCAACTTGTGGTTCGTCTACGATTGGAACCTATTTTCCTTCTTCTTGTTGTTGGAAAATCTCTTCTCCTACTTCCAACTCGTGCTCGTCTGTTGCGTCTTGACTTGGTTGGAGTATTGTGCCTCGTCGAGTAGCTATCCCGCACCTTGGATAATTCCAATCCTTAGAAGCCAGAGATTAGGTACCTGCAAACAATTTTCGCAAACAAGTGAGAAACAAGACAAGAAAACAAGAAGCAAAAACAGAAATAAGAAACTAAAAAACTTAATAACTAGCCGTGTGCCTCCCCGGCAACGGCGCCAAAATTTGATCGCTGTCGTATGCGTCAAAAATAATTTCACTTTCCTAAAGTATATGATAAGAAAGAGTTCGTATCCACAGAGAGGCGATTGTAGTTATTTCGTAATCAATTTCTTAAAGTAACCAATTGGGGGGATTTCTGAATTCTATGTAGCAATAAAAACAAATTAAAAGCAAAGTAAGTTGTAGAAAGTAATCAATAGAGAGAGATATTGGTCAAGGAATTCATCTTCAATCTTAGACATGTGCTTGCATATATGATTAGAATTACGATTTAATCTCTTGTGTTATCAAAAGCCTAGAGAATCAAGAAAGCAAGATAATCTATTAATTTCCTAAGTTCATCAACACACACAATAGGGCTGCGTATGTGAATTCTACCTAAAGAATAACCTAACGCCTTGCTCTAATCAAGTTCAATTCCTAGGAGCATTAAGTTTCAGAAATAGGCTAATCAATGCAATTGTCATGCGTTGCACATAACAATTGGGACAATGGTCAAACTCTACATATGATTACGAGAGTGTATCACTACAAACCGTAAACATGTCATGCTACTTGTATTCAAGGTTATCGCTCGATGAAAAACCCTAAAATAGCTATGGACTAGGATGCAAGTTCAATTAATTGGCCACTTAACTAATCAAACACCATAATCCTATCACAATACATCAATCATGTGATCATAAAAACAGTAGAGAATTGAACGATAATCAAGAGAGAAAACTAACGCATAAAGCAAACACAAGTTTTAGAAATCGGACTACATCCTTAACCAATAATGAATTAAATAGCTACTCATAGCTATGGAGTTAATCACAAAAATATAAGTTGAATAAAGAAGAAGATGAACAAAAGCAAACCCTAGTTGCGTAAACAAAAGCGGCTCTCCAAAGTTCCAAGAATAAGATGTAAGATGTCTTCCAAAAGTTGTAGAATTCCTCTTTTTATAGCTTTTCCTTTCTTCCAAAATTAGGTCAAGTCTTCAAAGTCCATTAGATGAAAATCCACCAAGCCCATAATAAGGAGAAACCCGTGTGGAAACAATGTCCAAAAAGTCTTCGCCGGAAAACTGGTATTGTGGCGGAAATCGCCAGGAGAAGTGGTCGGAAATCGGCTCCGTGGCCAGCAAAGTCCGCCTTGGTCACAGGTCAACGGGTCGGATCGGGTCAACTCAGTCAAGGTATAGTTCACGAGTTAACTCGAGTCGGACCGAAGTCAAGGTGTGAGTCGCACCGACTCGGCTAAGCGAGCCGATTTGGCCTTGGCTCGGGCCATTGCACAAACAGTCTTTGTGTTGCACAATCCTTGTGCTTTACCAGCTAGGTCACTGCCAAGATGGCCCTGTGACATCTTCTATCTTAGATTCAGCTGCATCCGTACCTAGTCATCCATTGAGTTACCATCAAAATAGTCCCTGCTTCAATCCAAGCAAAAACTCAACAGCCATCTCCATTATAATCACAAATTCCAACCATAGCAGCTCCAACAGCAGCAAGGTCTTGCACCTGAGACCTCAGTTCAGCCTGCCACTACCATTAGAAGTTCCATCATCTCAGCCAACATCCTAGCCTTCAGCAGAACTACACCTGCAGCTCACTGTTGCTTTTCAGTCTCAGCTCAGCTTCTCATTCTTTGTAATCCATTCTTCCAATGCATTCACATCTCTGACTTTGTCTTGCACACTTTCCCGGCCCCCGTTCTTTGCATCATCGCCTCGGAATTCTCAGTAACTTCAACACGGCTTCACTAAATGAATTACAGCTCCACTGCCTATTCTCTTCATAGCTTCAGTTCATTCCAGCCAACAACACCTGCTAACAACACTCACAACACCATCATCTGCCTCTGCAGCATTGCCATAAAAACCTTCCTTATGAGCTCAAAAACCCGTCCTAACATTCATCTACACAGCATCAGATTTATATAATGTCTCAGCCCAAGCAATCCTCACAACCTCCACCAAGCATTCAACACTTCAGCACAACATTTCTCCACTGGCACTTGCAACTTCACATACACAGCCATTGCTTGCTCCATCTGGGTTAAGCTATAGGACCACCAGTCTGTAAACCCCCTCAGTTCAAAGCAACAACCCTAGCATTGCTCTTTCATGCTCTGCAAATCACATTTCATCATCATTCCGCGTCCCCGCTGCACTGCACCCGGTTCCGGCTTCCATTGGCGGCAACCATTTCAATCCCCTATACAACTCAACTCAATACCCAACGCAATACCCATTCCTCCTACGGATGCATTCCCCTCGGTCCACTTGCCCCGAGCTTCTCAATACGACTTCAAAACAATACCCGCATTCTCACAACTCCTGTGTTGTTCTCTATAGCATCATCTCCTCTCCACTCAACAGCCTCAAATCCAAACCCCAACTTCAATCGAACCCATATCTTCTAATTAACTTAAGTCTCTAACACTGTAGCAGACCCCCTTTCTCATCGATTCCTGAAGCTCATCACTCGAACTCTGCAGATCCATCATCTTCTTAATCCTCATCTCAATCACTAACAAATACTGGGTTCAACTCAATTCCAGTGAAACCCATCTTCAATTTCACCTTCTCAGCACATCATCATCTCTTCAAATCGCCCAGAACCAGAATCAAATCGATTTATAATTAATACCCATTCATCATGATACCATGAATTCCTTCCTGTTCCTCTGAGAATTGAATTCACCAACCCTTATTTCAACTTTCAGATCCCCTTTCGATTCTATCTCATCACCAGCAATTCATCATTGTTCTCTGGAATAATCTGATTCCCCATCTTAAAATCGATCTCAGCTTCACGTTTTCTGTTTAACCCATCTCAGAATCCCTAACTCAGTGCTTCAATTTCACTCTGAATTTCTCCATCATCACTTAGCCGCAGCCATTTTCTCTCATCTCAGACTTCAATGTAACATCGCCTCTCAATCATTTCAGGTAGAGAAGTAAAAACATGTTAGAGAAAACATTTCTCTCATTTAGGTTTAGGTGTAGGAATAGGATGGTTATTCCCACTTAGGTGGCTTCTGATAAGGGCTACGCAGCTAGTAGCCCCCCTAACCAATGCTGGTTGCCGTTTAATACTCTTCCAAAAGAGAATTGTCCCTTAACCTTGACTGGGCGCCATCTAGTGTTCGCCCATGGAATGACAATTTTTCCCTTTTGCTCCAATTGGGATGATTTCTGTTTCTTTTCCTCCGTGCGACTCCAGAGTACCTAATAACTCAAAACCACGCGTAAAGTACATAATTCACAAGAAAAATAACAAAGAAAGCATAAACTCTAGATAGTAAATACGGTGTATTCTACACCTATTAGCTAATTTCATTATAAAAAATATCAAAACCACGGATAAATGACTTCATTTTATTTGTGAATCATATTACGAAAGAAAAGTTTAAATTAGAATAAATTCTCATTGTCTTCATTAACTGTTTAATCAAGCCGTCTAAAATTTGAAAACAAAGAATCCGAGATTTCACCTCCATAGAGTTGTCAAGATCCGTCCCATCCTAGAAGAATCCAAGGTCCAAAATTTCCTACATTGGTGACCTCATAAGTCACAAGCTTTATCTTTGACTTTAATTTGTCCATCCACTGACTTTGATCGAGTCATTAACTTTTCGTCTTTTAATCACATTATAGTAAGATGCTTGAGGCTTATTTGAATAAAAAAGATTTTATTGAAGATGAAGAAGAATCCGCAGTTAAACAATCAAAGAATAAAGTCACCTGCTCAAATAATAGCAGGAAGTAAACAAACAAAAAAAGAAAGATAGCAGGCATTAGTCACCTGCTCTAGAGTAGGCAGTTTCTTCTTTTAGCATTCTCCTAATATGCTCAAAGAATAAAACTTCAAAGATCACAGTAAGGAAATCCAACTTCAAAAAGAAGAATACGTCTCAACATGAAGAGAAATCATTTTCTATCATAATATGTTTTAACGCGAACGAAAATCAGTTGCAACATAATTTGTCTCACATACATTTCTTATTCCTCCACAAGTTATGGTGAATGGTGAGACCAACTACCATCATAAGCCCGTAAATTATCAATCCTAAATGTCTTATATAATTATAAGTTACATAACACCGAAGACTGATCTGTTCAGTTTGGATGGGTGTAAACAATTATACCTAACATTAAACTAATTCAATTAACTCATCGTCAATAATATCTGTTGAGAACAACATGTTGATGCTCTATCCAATTATGGTTGTCATTATATAATTGTGGTCAGTCCAACGATGCATAAATATAGGTTCTTAAGAAAGAGTAATGACTCACGATGCCAGTAATGCCAGTACGAACAAAAATAACGCATTTGAATACAACAAGTAATAAATGGTAGGGTCTTCTATGCATATGTTATGTTGCACAAAGTTTTCCAACCTATTTTTTCAAAAGAAATGCATAAAAACAAATAAGTTGGATGATAAAAAACATACAGAAAGTAGTATCATCATTCACTCTATTAAAGGAAAAATGAGCACAATTATATTGAACAATCCAACCGATTACAAGCTTAAAACTAGGGCTGCACAAAGATCGTCAGTCCGGTTTTCTTGTCAAACCGACTCGGATCGGTCGGTTACGGTTTTTCACCGATTTTAACCTCTTAAAATTTGGTAAATCAAATTAAATTTCTAGTGTTACACATCTCACATCTGGTTCAATTTCAATCACATCTGGTTCAATTAAGCAAATTAAAGTTCTACTGTTAAACATCTCACATCTCACATCTGGTTCAATTAAGCTAATGAATGAGAACAAAAGAAGAACAATTTAGGGTTTTGAACTTCAATTTTAGTAACTTCATCTCCAACTGAAGAACAAACTTTTGTAATCTCATGACTCATAATTGAGAAACAAAATTCTATTGAAACCCCAAAATTCCATATAACCTTTTGAATTCATCAACAGTTGAGCATGAATACCTTGAGCAATGAAAAAGAAGATGAAGATGAAAGAAAAAGGTGCTGATGGCGGTGGAACTGCTCGTAGTGATGGACACAATTACTCTCTTCAAATAATAATAGATCCAAGTGCTGGTGATGCAAAATACAAAACAGGTCATGAAATAATAATAAAAGGGAAGACCTATTCATCAATCATGAATACTACACGTCATTAAATCCGTCTCCTTCTTTTTCAAGTGCAAAATACAAAACCCCATCTGAAACCCCTATTCTATATCTAAACCATTTACTCTCTGGTGGCAAAGGAGGAGGCGAAAGATACTCACAAAACTTTTTCTCCGTCAAATCCAAGGTACCAATCATTTGTAATGCATGATCCAACCAATAAAGACCTCCATTAGCAAAGAAAATCAAATGTTTCAATTATAGGTTGTATCCACAATTGAACTTCCCAAGATATCTCCATCCCTTGCCACTGCCTAGAGTGTATATATGAATCTTCAAATGGGTCTTGAACTTATAAAATTTAACAACTTTGTATTCATTGGTCGAAGAAACATAACCGAAGCTGGTATTCTCATATTCAAGAATATCACCATCTCTTTTAATTTCTGGAAGCATAAGATTTTCTATTTTAAGCATAAGATTTTCAAATGTTGATCCGTAAATCGTTAATTCGGGAAGCATTACATATTCTCTTGTGATAGGGTTATAAATACAAACAGACAAACAACTATTCAGAAGACAAACCAACCCATTAACAGAACAAACAAAGCTAAAACCTACATATTTAAACGGAGAGGTAAAACCTATTTCCCCTTACAATGTCTTTTAGATGAATAGGTCTTCCCTTTTATGTATATAAGAGAACATTATATGTACTAGGTATCACGGGGGCCTTACGGCCCAGGCTCAACCTCTCCATTCCGAATACATATTTTAGGCCTACACGCCAACCATATTTCTAAACAAATCACAAAGCGTATTGAATAGCTATTCTACTGTTATTATTCGGAAACTGAGATTTACCGGTTGGGTATCTAATAGTTTTGGACCTTTAACTAGTTACTAATTTCAGCATATGTATTGCATGTAGTCTAAGTTTATAAGTAAGTGCTGGCATGAGTTTATAAGTTGGGTTGTATTTCTTTTTTTTTTTTTGGTCTTGTTTTTACAAAAAAGATCCTATAGACCTAGCTCAACTTCTGATTAGTTTCATGCATTATGTAGACTTTGGTATTTAAAATTGGGTTTTAGTTTGATATGTTTCGTGAAAATACTTTATAATATTATCAATGTGCTTCTATATGTTATCCAGGTCCGTATTGATACAGTCCAGTTTATGTTATTTAGGTACCACCATTGATGATCACCTAATTCTTTATTGGTGTATATTCTTATTATCCATTGATTCTTGGTTAATTAAATGATGACCATTGATTTAATGTGAACATCATCTGTGAAAGCTAATAGCAGACAAAGTTTAATTGTTTACTTAAGATTAACAATTCCATTATTATTTAGTTGAAATGAAAAATTATACTATTATTTGATTTAGTAAATTATTTCGGATAAAAAGGATTCTAAGAATTTGAAAACAATATGTCTAAATTTTAAAAAGCAGGCTGGGAAATCAATTTCGAAGAGAAAAGTAGTATGATCTCAATAAGAATTCAAATTACCAAAACAATAATAAGATAAATGGTGAAGTGAATTAAGGAAAAAATAATTAAGCTGGTCAAGCATACGATAGTTGGTGAGATCATACTATTTTTTTGGCTTTTGACCCAGCCAAAAAGTTGGTAAACCATACGATAGTTAATGTGAACAATATACACCTGAGTTGTAGCATACCTTGCAAATATAAATGAGAAAATAATAAAATATTGACCCATTAAAAACTACTCTCAAAAGTGAATAAATGTGTTTTTAACCCATCCATGAATTTCAATCTTCTCTTTTTTGAAATTCCACTATATCTCCTCTTTTTTAATCTGGATTTTATCTATGCTAGTTTTATATATTCAATCTAGTCGTTATTCAAATTGTCGTGGCCTTGTGTAACTGTTATAATTTTAACTTATCCAGATTTTATTGACTGGTGTCATGTATATGTTAACTTCTGTTAGAACCCACCTCGTGGGAAAAGTGATTTTACATCACACCATGTAATTGGTTGATGCTTTGAAATATTTCCTCTGATGTTGGCTTTTCTCATAGCCTTTTGTCATTAGAATTGTTAATATAAGATAACTTGGTAGACCTATTTAACTTGTATTAAATGTAAACAATTTTAATTAGACCTATTTTTTTCATTATATTCAGGTGTTATGGATCCAACACTGCATAATGAGATTATTGCGATTACCTCGGGTCAATTTTAGAAGAAGTATGGTGAATTTGAAAAATCTTTGCTAGAACGGTAAGATAACTTTAAATAATTTTTTTTTTCTATTTAATAATTAATAATCGGCTTATAAAGATAAATGAATTGGACCTGATACTCTTCTTATGGACTCATTGTAGTTTCCCCAACTTGGATAAGGGAGATAACAAGTACAAAGAGACAAGTAAGTTTAAACAATTAACTTTGAGAGTATAAATATGATTTGATAACTATAGTTATTAAAGTTAACATTTACCAGTTAAGGATTAAGGTTTTTATATCTTGTTGTTAGGGGATCAATGGAAAACTAGGATAGAAGATTGTGTAACCGATTTTGACACGATTGAGACCAAGGAGGCTGAATATAAGAAGTCCATACCAACGTAAATACATGCGGTGAAAAAAATTGTATTAGTATCACTTTTTGGGGGCATTATCACTACTTTGATTAATAATAAAAGTGCTACGACTTATTGGTTTTTACAAAGCATACTCCAAATTATGATTGTTGGGATTTTGTTTTTTGAATACATGTCTTATAAGAGTCTGAATGAAACTTGTAACCGTCTGAAAAAACTCAAAGAAGATCAAGATGAATTCTTTGAAAATGCAATGAGTGTGTTGGTTGATGTGAGAGATGTACCTGAAGATATATTAGGTGAAGAGTTGTTAAGAAAGATTGAAAAATTCGATAAGTCCACTACTTATAGGAATCCCGTGAAGACGGCTATGTGGGCAAGTTGGGATAGCAGGACTTTTTCAGCTTTGTTTTCGGTTGCTCTTCCCATTTTCCTCGGTGTTTGTATGGGTCAGATTGATACAGGTGCAAAGGAGAAATTTCTCCGCCACATCAAGGTACTAAAGTATTCTAATTCTGATTTAATCAGTGAGGCTTTGGTTTCCTTAACTTTATTTTAATTACTTCTTTCACTTTTCCTAATTTAGATATGTTTGAGTTTGAAATTTATTTTATCTTCGATACGCATTTCAACCTCTACAACACATCTTGACTCGATTTCCATTTGATTTTGCTTTTGCTTTTGCTTTTGATCTCGTTTACTTTCTTCTCTTACTTGAGATCAATTGGTGTTGAGAGATTTCCTGTTTAGTCCACTAAAACCGACCCGGATTAGTGGCTAGTCCAGCGGGAAACAACATTTACTCTCTAGTCCAAAAAATATTTGAAAAGAGTAAAATTACTCTACTAACCTTTAACATATTATATACTATGTATGTTATTAGTAACATATGTAATATGTAGCAACATATGTAATATGTAGTAACATATATACTAGTATTAATACTAGTTTACTAGTGTAACATATATATGTATGTATAGAACAAATGTAGTATGTAGTATGTAGTAACACATATGTTACTAGTAGCAATATGTTATATATTGATACTACATATTAATATGTAGTATGTTATATATTGTCACTAGTACGTTATATATTGATATATTATATATTAATATTGATACTACATATTAATATGTAGTATGTTATATATTGCCACTACATAATATGTAGTGTCATATTAGTATGTAATATGTTATATATTACATATTAATATGTTACTAGTATAGTACTAGTTACTACTAGTACTACTAGTATACTAGTATATTACTAGTTACTACTAGTATACTAGTTTACTAATATACTAGTACACATGTTACTACTAGTATAGTAGAGTAGTTACTTAATTTACGAGTAACATGTTCTTTTTTACTATTAATATTAATATAGTACATATTGATACTACTAGTATGTAGTAACAAATTACTAGTAATATTTACATGTGTTGATACTAATTAGATCTGTAAGGGTGTTTTAGGCATTTAGAAAACACACTTTATAATCTCCACAAAGTTTTTGGACTAGCGAGTAAATAATTGGACTAACGAGTAAATAATTTGACTAACGAGTAAATGTTTTTATGGGTGGACTATCCATTAATCGGGTCATGAAAAATTGGACTAAATAGTAATTCCTACATTGGTGTTTTGGTGAATACTCACCCGTCTTGTTTTGATAAGCAAATATCCGGGTTTATTGCAGTCAGTCTGATTTTCCTGTTGGATATCTTCTCCCTTTTTATGCTGCTCACAATGATCCAAGATGCGACAACCAGAGATTAAGAAAAGAAACCCACAGAATTAGAAGACTATGAATTATGCATAGACCGAGTCGAGTATTGGATACTCTGTCCTTAAGACGAAATTCGCCCCACTCCGGTGCTAATGGGTTCTTACTTGCGAAACGTCTCCCAGGATACAACGATCTTTCTTCCTCGAGTAGAAGAACTCCAAACTCAAGGAAACAGCGAACCAAATTTAGTGTTTATCTCTCAATACTATGACAACAATGAATGCAAGTGAAATCATATTTTTGTGTGTGCTTTTCTTATGTGTAGAATGAAACTAGAGTGGGGTTTATATACTTGATTGGTGTCTCTTAGGAAAGGACATAGTGTCTCTTCGCCAAGAGTCACATCTCTTTGTAAGAGTCCTTTCATGGAGAGTCACAACTCTTGGAAAGAGTCCATTCATAGAGGGTCACTTCTCTTGGAAACAACCCTTCAATTATAACTAACATAATTTCTATTCAAAATTTCCAACAATCCCCCACATTTGAATAGAACTTCTAAGAATGCAAATGTTATGCAGACACTAAAGAGAGATAAAGTGAAAAGTCATTGCATGGGGATAGGTAGCTTTTGGCTTTGAACCTTCCTTAGTGAATAACTATCGGATTTACTCACTAACCAGTGAACGCGATGTCTTGAACTGTTCAGTTTTTAATGTAAACCAAGACAATAGTTATCACACAATTCCTTTTCTCACTAATTTGGTTCTACGGTTGTGTTCATTTCGGCCCTGAACAAATCCCGCATTCATGAGTGCTCTAGGAAATTAAAGCCTTATAAAATTTCCATAGAATCGGCCACAATTCTACACTCACATAGGTGATGTCCCATTAAGAATACCCTGTAGTATCCCACTTGTAAATACAAGATATAGGCACCATTAAAAGCATAGCTTATCCTAACACATTTCAGGAAACACACTGTCTCATCATAGGAATGGGATGGAGTTTTATCTCCATAGTGTTTACTCCGAGTTATACATAACTTAGTTGTCCCTTTTGAACCTAGATCTTGGGATCTCCAGTCAACTAGGTTGGGTTACCATTATGTCACTCTTAATTGTAGGCTTTTAAACCCATTCCCCTCGATGATTTATACACTTGCTCTTTAGTCAAACCTTTAGTAAATGGATCCGCTAGGTTTTCTTTAGATTTTGCATAATCAATCGATATTATTCCACTAGACAGCAATTGTTTCACTGTACCATGTCTTTCCAAAAAGGAGCTTCGGGGGTAGACATCGCTTCTTTAAAAGTTTGAGGCTCCTTTTCTATCATATATGTTAGAAAATCTGAACCAAACGACTTAGGAACTTTTATTCGCTTACCTCTTCGAGGTTCTTCAATTTGAAGATTAGTGCTTTCCATATCGTCATGAGTTCTCTTAGTAGAACCAAAATTTTGAATTTTCTTACATGGAAATACATTTTCAAAAAATGTAGCATTTCTTGACTCCATAATGGTATTCACATGTATCAGAAATTTCATACTTGTGCACTAAGAATCTGTAAGCACAACTATTTTCTGCATATCCTAAGAAAATGCAATCAATCGTTTTAGGTCCTATCTTAAACTTTTTAGGAAGTGGCACTTCCACTTTAGCCAAACACCCCCACACTTTAAAGTGTTTATAGGAAGTTTCCTTCCTTTCCAAAATTCGTATGGAGTTTTATCCTTCCTTTTATGGGGTAGTTTGTTTATAACATAATTTGCCGTAAGCAAAGCTTCCCCCCACAAATTTTTTGGTGCTCCTGAATTCAACAGTAAGGAATTCATCATTTCCTTAAGCGTTCTATTTTTCCGTTCAGCAACTCCGTTTTGTTGTGGTGAATAAGGCGCAGTAGTTTGATGAATAATACCATATCTTGAACATGGTTCAATAAGTGGACATTCAAATTCTCCACCTCTGTCACTTCTAAGAATTTTGATCTTCTTATCAAGTTGATTCTCAACTTGGTTTTTGTAATGTTCAAACACTACAACGGCTTCATCTTTATTTCTTAGTAAGTATACATGACAATATCGTATCATGTCATCGATGAAGGTTATGAAATATTTTTTCCCACCTCTGCTTTCTACCATCTTTAGATCACAAATGTCAGTATGAACCAAATCAAGAGGTTCCGTATTTCTTTCAATTGAATGGGAAAAAGGATTTTTTGTCATTTTTGCCTCAACACAAATTTCACATTTGTGAGTTGGATTTATGCGAAAATTAGGCATTAAATTCATGTTAATTAATCTTCTTAAAGAACCGTAATTAGCATGACCTAACCTTTCGTGCCATAAATCAAATGACGACCAAGCGTAAAATGAATTGTTTACTGTATTGATTTCACGATCAACATGCAGCATGCTCATCATGAATAAACCATTATTAAGGTACCCCTTTTCAACGTATATCCCATTCTTGGAAAGTACAAACATGTCGGATTCAAAAACTAGTTTGAATCCATGTTTGATCAACAAGGATCCAAAAATTAAATTTTTACGAATATCCGGAACATAAAACACGTTATTAAGCGTGAGTTCCTTACCGGATATCATTTTTAAGATCACTTTTCCTTGTCCTTCAACTCTGGACGTTGCTAAATTTCCCATGAATATAGTTTCTCCATGGGGAAACTTCCGGTATTGGGAGAATACATTCTTATCCGAACATACATGGCATGTTGCACCGGTATCAACAAACCAATCGGTCGAATTGCTTATCATGTTCACTTCAGAAATTACGACACACAACTGGTTACTTTCTGCCGTTTGAATCCTTGCGGCAACTGGAACGTTATCCTCCATTTTTGTCTTCTGTTTGGAAACACAAACTAGACAGATCAGTAATTTTTCTAATTAACTGTATAATAAAGAGAATTAAAATGAATTGAGAAACAAGCAGAGAGCGTATATGATGATATTTCTGTAGATACGTGTCTCTTTGGTTTTCAAACCAAACTCAAACCGCTAATTAGTTTGATGATTCCAATCTTCCTTTGGTTCTCAATTACAAGTTCCCACTTAATGCTACAGATTAAATAAGTAATGGCGTAATCACTATTGAATGATCATTAAATGTTGATCACTTTCTCTTGTGTTTTTCCTTGAACAAAGACAGTAGATTTTCCAATATAATCTTCAACTATAGTTGGCGTTTTCCGACAGTTGATCAACACAGGAGAAAAGAAGTAAACTAGTCGTCCTTGTCAAGAAACTTGCAGTTTCCAATCGTAACTGCCCGTCGCCTAATACATACAGACATAAAACGTGCATAAGAAAAGAAGAAGATGAAAGAGTTTTCGTCTTAAGATTGTTGGATATCTTCTCCCTTTTTATGCTGCTCACAATGATCCAAGATGCGACAACCAGTGATTAAGAAAAGAAACCCACAGAATTAGAAGACTATGAATTATGCATTGACCGAGTCGAGTATTGGATACTCTGTCCTTAAGACGAAATTCGCCCCACTCCGGTGCTAATGGGTTCTTACTTGCGAAACGTCTCCCAGGATACAACGATCTTTCTTCCTCGAGTAGAAGCACTCCAAAGTCAAGGAAACAGCGAACCAAATTTAGTGT
Organism: Papaver armeniacum; assembly: GCA_023531295.1. Classification (NCBI taxonomy): domain Eukaryota; kingdom Viridiplantae; phylum Streptophyta; class Magnoliopsida; order Ranunculales; family Papaveraceae; genus Papaver; species Papaver armeniacum. The sequence goes on from JAJJWW010002594.1 coordinate 164,150, forward strand.
TTATCTCTCAATACTATGACAACAATGAATGCAAGTGAAATCAGATTTTTGTGTGTGCTTTTCTTATGTGTAGAATGAAACTAGAGTGGGGTTTATATAATTGATTGGTGTCTCTTAGGAAAGGACATAGTGTCTCTTCGCCAAGAGTCACATCTCTTTGTAAGAGTCCTTTCATGGAGAGTCACAACTCTGGGAAAGAGTCCATTCATAGAGGGTCACTTCTCTTGGAAACACCCCTTCAATTATAACTAACATAATTTCTATTCAAAATTTCAAACATTTCCTTCCCCAAGTTCGTACCGTCCTTGTGCACCTAGGTTTATTCTTCTTATTCTGTACAGTTTTTTGCTCCTTAATCTCATGTATGTGCTGGTTTAAGCATGAATTTGGCTGCCAAGACTGGTGTTTGTAAGTTGTTCACCTGAGACCTAATAGTAGTGCTTATAGTTTGGCTCAAACGTTTACTGTAGTTTGACAGTGTTTGTTTTCTCCTTTGATTCCTGATAGTAGTGGTTTCCTGAATGAATGTAATAGCAGCGTAAGTAGTTAAAGTAACATTGATTTTACTTAGAGTAATTCATCTTCTTACAGCTCTTAATGGTTAGTTTGGAAATTGTGTTGGAAAAGTTTAGTTGCTCTGAACTCCTGGCAGTTAATTTGTTGTAAAAGAAACAACTTCTTTTAATCTTAATATTAACAGTACTTGGTAGTTGGTAATCCGGAAATAGTCATCTTTATGGGACGAGGGTACAAGTTTGCCACCATGTAGTTTTGCGTGCCTGTATAGATAGTTATGAGAGTACAATAATGTAGTTTATAGTTGAAGGTTGAAAATACCGTATAGAATCTGGAACAAAGAAGCGAGGATAAATAACTTGAAATATATGTTGATCTTATCAACAGTCATTTTCTATTTTTATTTTTTTTGTTATGAGTTGTAACTGCTGATTATAATCTTTAAGTAAAAAAGGACCACATTACTATTGCTTAATATACCGTGTTCTCAGTTTAGTGTTTATCAAAACCTAGTTGATGTAGCTTTCTTTGGTGTTGTAGAGAAACCTCATTGTTTGATTTTGTTGACGACAATCTTTTATATCTAGTGAAATTTTGGGTTAATCAGTAAAAGACTAGGAATTGGACGCAAGGGTTATGAGTATTTTAAGGTTATGGTAGTTTATCAATACAAAATAACAGTTTGATCATGTTTCTGCAGGGAGGTAGTTGATCGTCTATGGGAAAAGACGAAAGTTCAAGGGAAGCAGCGGTAACCTTTTTTGAACGTCACTTTGGATATCTTTCCTTCCTTTTTCTAACTAGGGTCAATGCCCAGTGAAATAACACTTGAGGGTCTTGTTATATGGCAGTTTTTGTTCTAAAACAAATGTACTTGGGCTTGTTTCTCCGTCATTACACTTTCCACATGGGTTAATTTCTGCCATCTGTTTTATATATGCTTTGGTTTAATTTTATGTTAGAACTTTAAAAGTTAAGCTCCAGTTTTCATTTTAAGTGGTACAAGGTGTTTTTTGCTCCGGTAGAATTTCATACGGGTTAAAAAAAATCAACGTTTTCAGTTAAGTTGTCATGAATAAATGTAAAGAAAAAAGATTCAGACTTTTACTCATAGTAATTTGCTTTTATGTACAGTCTTATTCATTCAGCACAAGAGGCATGAATTATTTGTGTGTTTATAGAACTAAATATCCCTCTTATAGCCAGGACACTGACCAACTAAGTTTAGAAGATGGTGCAAGTTGTGTATTGGAGACCAATCTACCATCCTGGATGAGAAGAATTTACAAATGTAACTAGATTAGTCTAATGTGCAATTAGTCTTGTCTGATGAATTGGTGATTAGTATTGTTGAAGTCGCCTATGATGCACCATGGATTTCTGCATCAAACAACAAAATGTTCAGTCTACCTCCAGCTGCACGATTCAAAAAGCATATGCACGCGATGTGCAAGCTGTACAGAAAGAGTCCTTAAGAGTAGAACCAGATGCTAACGAGTAAAGGAGTCAAGAATGGCATTATCAGGCCATATATTTATTTATCAATCAAATTCCCAGAGATTGTACTGATGCAGCATAAAAAGTGACCAGCAATCGTTCAAATTCCCCGAGGCCATAACATATTCATACATAGGGGCCTTCACATCATTGAGGCAAAGTAAACGTATTGTCCCAGAACCATGCGGGACTAATAATCTCAACAAACTGTGAACTTGTCATAAGCTGGCATTGATAGTTTCTTCGAGTCTCTTTGTAGTTTTATCATCCAAAGCCGATTCATACGGATCTCACTTCAATCTCAGCCTAAGATATAATCTCCATATCATACATTCCTTGTGCACCCATCTCGTAGCTCTTCAGATCTTAACCAGCAAAGTGTTGGTTTGTAATGATGATGAAGAAGCATCCCATCTTCAGTTCTAAATCGACAAAGGTGCCGATTTCTGTTGATAACAAAATCAAGTGGAGATTTTGCAATGGTTGGTGATGACTGATAACAGTGGTGCTGCAAATGGTGATATGCGCCACCGCCAGCAGCAAGTTTGTAACGATGGTGTTTTAATTAGGGTTATCATCTCTTTCCGTATGGACAAATCTCTTTTATCAATTGGATATCTTTAACGAGCTTTACTTTGTAACGGGCTTTTTGGGCTTAGGTGAGGTAGAATCCCTTGGGTGTCTTTTTCTTACAGTTTTTTGGGATATCTTTTACACTTTCAAATTTTCAATTGAAAGTTGTATCTAGTCACTTGTAATCAATTATTATTGGTTTCACCTATTTGCCACCCATGATTTTCCTATTTGCCACCTTTATCAGAATTTCTAAAATAAATATACTTTTTAATTCTACTTCTTCCTATTTACCACCTATAAAAGTCAAATTAAATTTGACTACCACCACTCGTATTTATCTTCTTCTCCATTAATCTAATTCATTGAAAAATCATTCGTTAAAAGATCATTAAAAAAAATTAATCCTACGTTAGCATTCTATTTTAATTAGTATACCATTATGTTTACATTTGTTTTTATTTTTAGTTTGTCAAGAAATTATAGATTTTAATCGGCAAGTAATCCGTAAATACATTATTATGATTTTTCTGTATTTCGATTGATCGATCATTATGATTAAAATAGTCACAAATACTTCTCTGGACAACTGACCTCGTAGGTATGAATTTAATAACTAGAACAACGATGTTTGATTGTAAATTTAGTTTTTATTATATACTCCAGAAACCACAATCTAGTTACGTACATGGACTACTAGGAACCTTTTAAAGGAACAAGGACCCATTTCAATGATTTCATCAAAAATAGAATCCAATATAACTATTAATTTGACATAGGATCACATACTCAAAAACTTGCAATTAGTTTTAGTTAACGATTGCTTGAATTTTCTTTCGGCATCTTTTGATACACAATCTACAGACTAGAAAGAAAAATTAAAGAAAGATCTGAAGATGGTGGTCGGTGAGCACAGATGCAGTAGAAAAAGGTGGTCGGTGGTGGGGATGGAAAAGAAGAAATCTAGATTTAGGGTTTTTTGTTTAGTTTTTGGGTGGTTTTATTGATGGGTGTAAACAAAAAGTCAATAGGTAGCGGTTAGGATTATTGAAAAAATATATAGGTGGCAAATAGGATAAATGTGGGTGGTAATTAATTTGGGTGGCAAATAGGAAAATGGTAGGTGGTAAATAGGTAAAACCTTATTATTTCTTCAATATAATCTCCCTTTCACGATCAAAAATAAAAATAAAAAAATAAAATAATCATCCCCTCGATTAATTAAGTTAGAACTTACGATTACTACTGCCATGGCCCATGCAATAGAAACTTTGTGGTGTCCTCCATCCGTTTGAAATGAGAAGACTTGCTCATATATACTGTTCATCCATAAGATGACGAAATTAACTGTGATTTGGACTTACATTTTTCAGTCAACCGAGGATGCCACCTTGTTCTTTAGTTCTTCGACTTCTTTCTCAATCTTCTCGAGCTCACTTTTGAGATGAACCATGCTCACCTTCATCACTTCTCCTAAACAGATAAAATTCAGCATACAATCATACATATGAATAAAATTCAGCATACAATCATACATATGAATGGTGCAACCAAAATTGTTAAATGACCCCAAGAAGGGTTAGGTGGCAAAATGCCCCAAAATGGACCCCAATGTTGTGAAAATGCCCCGGACGTAGGGGAAAAGATTAAAATGTCTCATTCTGTTAGATTTTCTGTTAAAGAGAGTTAAGTAGTCGAAATTGCCCTTCAGGGTACATTGTTCATAATTCAGGGTTCAGTGTTTAAAATTCAGGGTTCAGGGGTTAGGGTTCAGGGTTTGGGGTTCAGGATTTGGGATTCAGGTGGTGGTAGTGGTGGTGGTGCGGTGGTATAGGTGGTGGTGGCGGCAATGGTGATAGTGGCGGTGGCGGCGGTAGTGGTGGTGGTGGTGGTGCAGGCGGTGGCGGTGGTGCTGGTGGTGGTTGTTCTAGTGGTAGTGGTTGGGATGGTGGTGGTAGTGGTGGCGGTGGTGGTGGTGGTGGCGGCGATGGTGGTTGGTGGTTGTTCGTTTGGTGGTGGCGGTGGTAGTGGCGGATTGGAGCGTTTTGATTAAGAATTTTGATTAAGAATGATAAAAATATAATTTCAAAACTCCATTGACCGGTCAAAGATGTCCATTTTTGATCAAAATGCTCCAAAACTAACGGAATGGGGCATTTTAATCTTTTCCTTAACATCCGGGGCATTTTCACAACCTGGGGGTCCATTTTGGGGCATTTTGCCACTTAACCCCCAAGAATTGTGCAACCAAAATTTTGGAGATTCCTGGTGGTTTTGTCATGGATTGGAGTCAACCAGTGAGTTATGTGGAGAGTCTAGTATCACTTAAATCAGCTACTTCCGCGGGGGAAAGGAATGGAAATGCAGTAGTTAGGAAGAAACAAAGACAAAAGTAGAAGTACTACTGGCCCTAATAATCCTAGTATCTATGTTTGTTATTGTTTTCTGAACTGCATTTCAATTTTAATGATGAGCTTTGTTATTCAACTTTTCTTAAAAATTGTTGCATTTCACCTCATTGTTTATATAGTTCAGAGATCCCGTATCCTTCCTGTTTATATGAATTCATTGCGTTGAAAAGTTGGAATGAAATATGATACATATCAAGATATTCGTGTTATTTGATGACAAAATACATGTTTCGTGATTCAAATTTTGTATTGTTTGTGTAATGTTAGATGAGCTAATTAAGCAGATGTTGCATAGGAGACTAAGAAATACACTTACGAAGAGGGTGATCAATTTGTGTTCATGGACCCGGTATTGCACATAGATGTTGTTCTTATGCTCTCTATTTTTCTGAGAACATACCGTTTGTTCGTGTTAGTTTTAAAGATTGATACCTACCAAAATTGTTTATTGAGCTTTTTGATTGTTGTATGAATGGCAGACTACGATATGAAGGGAAGACTCCGATCGAGACCGTTATGATTTGAGACCAGACCCAAACAGATAAGTTAATCTATCTCACTTTGGATGTGAAATATTTATTGGTGATGCATATTCAATATTTTGAATGTCTAGGTGAAGCATGCATGTATGAGGTATGCGTTTCTATGCATACTGTTGGAGCCTGAGTTGCCACAAGCCCGATATATAATGGAATGAATTATAAATTAAATATTGCTTTGTCATCAACTGGTGCGTGATTGGAAGCTTGTCAGTCCTTATTCGGATGTTTTAGGAATTGTTCTCCTGCTTTCCTGAGAAGAGATCGTCATCATATTATTTAGTTGATGTTTTATAGCTAAAGAAAGTTGGAAGATTGTCCCCATTTGGTTTAACTAATGAAATTTTCTCTTTTCAACAAAACAATACTCCGTAATAAAAAATTGGCAGTACTTTATAGTAATATAATTGTTGGTTTTCTTTAATTAAATCATGTTTAGGAGGTTTTCATTGTTCTTTGGACTTGGATTATATATTATGACTGAATGACAAAAAAAAGTATTTTGAAACAACCTCATCCAGTTACGTGACTCTTAAATAAGTATTGTTTTTATTAGATACTAGATTTTGTGCCCGTGCTATGCACCGGGCATACCCAAAACCATTCACCATCATTCTTTTTGGGGCTTCACCCTCACCGTTGAGATGCATTTTGGATTTGGTATGGGTCGGCTTCGCCTCGCCCGATCGTTTAGGATTTTTGATTTGGTGTGGCTCGGCTTCGCCTCGCCCCGTTTCGGATCATTTTTGACTATGCATTTTTCATTTGGTGTCGCGCTGTTTCACCTTTCCCCGCCGTGATTCATTCGTGATTTGTTAACATTGAAATGGACCAAGACTGCTAGGCATCCCACTTTGAGATTCTATCACTTCCCACCTGTAAACCAACAGCAGCAAAATTTTTTTGCATTATCAGATTATATTTAGCACCGACAATATATCTTTAATTGTCTCTTCCATATGATTATGCTTGTTTGTGGCATACCTGAACTTGGTTATTAAGAGGTGAAGTAATATAAGAATCTCCACTTTGGCAAGTTCATTCCCTGGACATGAATGTATTCCATTTTCAAATGGCATAAATGTATTGAGTCTTGGTGCAACCTGCAAAATCGGTAGAAACCTCATTGTGTGAGTTATTGAGAGGGGTCCGATTGCCATTTGAGCCTAAAAATAAAAGTCGTACCTCAAATCTTGAAGGATAGAACTTCGAGGCTCGTGAGTAACCCGACACATAACAATTCTGTAAGTGAAATTCCTTGTTGCATTCAAGAAGAAAATAAATACCCCTTAGATTCTTAGATTCCACTTTTTTTCATTACCTTTGTATTCAACATCTTCTACAGCTTCTCTAAATGTGAACGATATGATGCTTGCCATTCTCAAACTCTCCAATACAACCTGAAATTCAAACAGAACCAACTTATTCAAAAATACGTAATGAAACGAAACCGTGTGTATTTGTCTTAAATTTCATAGAGATTTGGTGAGACGTCACATTTGGGGTCCAGAATAGTAAAAATACAACGGAGATGGAGATAGTATCAACAGTATACATACTCTAAAAGTGACAGGCATATTTCCAAGCATGCATTCACCAATCACAGGACTACACTAATCTTCAACTCAAGTCATCATCTCAACTGTATTCAAACCATGCAATTACTCAACTCCAATTCAATCTTATGCCATCTCATTCTTCTCTGTAACCCCCGGCAATGTTCACTTCAAGCATCACCACTTAACCCAGCTTTAAAAAAAATAAATTAAGACCCCGGTTTTTAAAAGTTAAAGTTTTAGGATTTGAAATACACTTAACCCGTGTTTACAATCTAATTTTGAAGTTAACTATGAAAACAAATGGACTTGATTAAAAACTGTAGGAAGTGACTAATTTAGAATAGAGAAAACAAAACAGAATCAGATTGGATATCAGATTGAAAAAAAAATGGACCAGGAACACAAAACTGGTCAAACCGTAGAAATCAATTTCAAACATCAAATCAGATATCAGATTGAATTGAGCTTAATCATGTCCAAACAAAAAAGAACACGAACCGAAATTTCAAAAATCAAAACCAATTTAAATAGGGTTACCTTAAGCAATATGGTTTCAGCACGAAAAAGCTCCAGGATGTTCTTTTCTGTTGAATCCAAATCAACCCAGAAATATCGCCCAACAAAACCACTTCCCATGAACATCTCCAATTATTGTTGTAGAAACGAAACGTCAACGAATCTCTTGAGTACCAAATAGAAATCTATGATTAACTTGGATTCAATCAATCAATCAATCAACCGCAGCAGCTGCTCATCTGAGAAGAACGACGAATGTAGAAAAGTGATATCGGCGGTGGTGAAATAGAAGATTGAGAAGACTAAGAGATGAGACGTGCTTGGGTTGCTTTAGGTTTTAGTTTTCTTAGGTTTAGAATCTGACGGACGTGTGTAACGTCCAGTTAAGTATTTGGTGTGAACCAAGTGTAAGTAATTATTTAGCTGAAAATCTACACATAAGTGTTGTATACCCACGTTTTGGCTAACGGTGTTATAAACGGCCAGTTAAATATAAGGTGTAAACGGAGTGTTATTCAAATTTTAATGCTCCGACCAATAGAGTCTCGCCACTTGTCCTCTCCAGAATTGCTCTGTGTGAAAGCTTTTATCTAATTTAATTTGAGAAGGGTGTCACACTCACCGTGCAACGTGGGGGCTCATATGACTTAGTGTTTTAAAGGAGGGGAGACTAGTAAGGCCACATGTGCGATGCACATGCTTGAATTTAATTCTTTTAACAACACCAAATTTGATAATAATGGAAAAAAAATCTTAAAATAAAAATTTAATATCCTTGTTTATACTCGTTACATAGATAATTTAAAGAGCTTTCCAAATATATTAATTTTGCAAAACTCCGATGTGTATTTTTAAAGATATGTAAGTTTTAATTTTTTTGATCTATTTTTAAAAACAATGACATTCCTGTAAATATACAAATATTAACTAAAAGCTCTAGGGGTATTATTGTCATGTGAAAAGGCTTCACCAAACAATTACCTCTTTTCTTTATATTAGTATATAAGATAGAGATGGGATTAGTCATAGGAGATTTTCGGATTTTAGTTCTGTCATTCGGACAGGGTGAGCAGTACTCATGTACGATCTTCCCTTTCTTTAATTTTGACGTTTCACCGAACCTATGAGACTATGAGAGCGAGAAAATTTTTGATGGGGCATGAGGGACCAATCACAAGCTGACATTTTTCTTTCCATTTTTGGATAGATTCCAACCAAATTATGTTATAATTTGATGCTCCTATTTTGCCCTTCCTTTTGCTTTAAAAAAATCTTATGAACGACCTATATTTAATCTAACGTAACACCTTAAATTTCTTTTGAAATATCGATATAAAAGGAGAAAATCTCAATGATCTTAACTACAATATATATTCAAAATAAATATATGAGATGTCAATGTACATAAAATCTTCACAAAATTGGTCAAAAAGACCAAAATCAACAATTCCTGGGTGAAAAAGACACTTAGGTTTTGATACTGTTTAAATGGACGAAAATTTAAAAATAGGCGTGGATGTAACCGTTTTCATCCTCGTCCATTTTCAAATATTTTTTCTTATTTTTATTTTACACAGGGATGCATCCGTTTCATCCTTGCTATTTTTTAAGTATAAGCTAGGATGAATCCAGTTTCATCCTTGCTATTTTTTTTTGGCTATTTCACCCGTACTTTTTTTTTTACTCGTCCATTTGAACCGTGTTTTAAATTTGTTTGGACAAATGACCCATTTTCTCTAAAATCTTGCAGTTATCTTCAAAACAAACTAAATCTCCTTGCATAGGCATTATAAAATTCATGTGCATCGTCGTCGGAATTAATGTTCTTCCCATTATGGTTTCGACATCTTCCATAGCCTTCCCAGTAACAATAATCGTTCGAACAATCTCATTATCGTAGTTATCCTCCATCATAGATTCCCTTGGATTAGCAGTTTCATTCAAATCAAATGAATGAAGCTTCTCCTGACTTTCCCTTCTGTGGACATAAAAACAAAGTTACAACTGGTTAAATTTTGAAATTTGTAATTGGAACCAAAGCATACAAGTTCATACAATAATAGCAAATTGTGTTCCAAACAGTCCATAACAAGGTGATGCTAGAGTAGAATTCTATTACTGAGCAATTCAAGAATCACACCAGATAAAGTACTTTTCTTAAAAATAAAAATGATTCAAGAATCACACAACTATGTTTTAATGGGAAAAAAGTGGGCAATAACACATTCGCCAGTTCCAAATGTTGCATGGCAAATAGCTAGAAAAGATCACGTCGTTGAGCCACTCGGACTGCATTTAACTCGCGATTACAAACCAAAAAACAAATCAAAGCACATTGCTTCAGTATGTTAATATGCGATATACTCGACAAGGAATTCAAATATATCTTAGTAGAGGAGGGTCCAATACTACGCTGCACTTGTTAAAGAACTGTAACAGAGGGCAGAGGGGGGTCCAATATATTTTAGATTACTAATTAAAGTTTAATTGGTATTAGAAAAGGGTTAGATCAAGAACTTATCTCTAGCACTTTGAAGAACCGTAGCAAATCTAGGTATTTAGATGCTATTAATTAGGCGAGACCATTTATTTTTCCTTCCTTTTACAATCGGGTTGTGTTAGTTAATTTAGGTTAGTTAATATTTTTAAATAACTAACAAGATTTAGTTCCGCTTAAGGGAAGGGTACATTGGGAAGATAAAACTAAAACTCAAATTCGTTGGAATCTATTAAAAATAGAAAGAAAAATGTCATCTTGTGATTGGTCCTCCACGCCCCCTTCGGATTTTTCCCCATCAAAAAATTTCTCATGAGAGATATGCAGTGGCTAGTAACAAATGACTTAATAGTAACCTCTAATTTGAGTTTCCAGTTATATATACTTGACATCTTGAACAATTTTGTTAAGCTCATAAGAAATTCTGTTGCATAACCTACACATCACGGTGTGCTTCCAGTTTTGTTGTGGCATAGCACCACATTTTCATTTTACTTCCTATGAGCTTTTGAAATTTGAATTTGATGGTGTTGTCACTATTCTGATAAGACAATATATTGGTTGTATTGATTTGCTTATTATTTTCAAAGAGTGACAATAGTTATTTTCAAGATTTGTTTTCCAAAGAGTGTCCTGGGTTTTGAAATAGCCTTTGACTATGATAGGTTGATTTTGCAGTTTTGGTGTCAGATTTTCGATTCCAGTAGACTTTGTTTTCTGAAAAGTAATGTAGATCACTAGTCTCTTTTGCTGCTTGCTGTTAGGATGCAGTTTCACATTTTTGGTAATCTCTGAAACAAGTTCAAAAGAAGGGAGTGGAAAGTATGTTTGTATGTCTCCATCTCTTGTGGAGGGCATATCATACCACACTAGCCACACTACTATAAGCTACCACATTTGTATATGTACCTAATATTGATGGAGAAATATTATCCTACATGGGCTTAAATCTTCACTGCGTTATTTAATTGATATTCTAGTCTTGGATACTTGTTTGTCAAAAAAACATTAACAGCACATAATTTTGGAAGCGTGTATATGATAGAAAAGCCTACAACATCATTTACTAGTAGCAGCAGATGTCTAGAGAGCACAACAACATTGAAGCTTAAAAGGGTTGATACATATACACAACATAGCAGCAGATCAGGCTAATCATATGACAATTAAGTACAAGCATGTCAGAGAAGGTTAACACCATTTGTGCAGATTTATTTGTCAATTAAATGTGGAGCAATGTAAAGTCCATTAGTGAGAGTCCATTGGTATAAGGGGAGGTTGTTTATAAAGGATGGATGGGTGGATTTGTTACATTTGAGAACAAGTCTTAGCCTGCTGAATATTGAAAGACAGCACACAGAAAGCTCGGGCATACACTATACTATCATAATCTAGCTATAGTGCTCAGTAAATTAGCGTGTAGTAGACATCGTTCACTAGAACGATGTCTTGCTTGTTTTTGACGTTTAAGTCTACCATTAAAATGTCAAGTGAATTCCATGAGGACTCTAGCCGCGATGTTTTGACCAGTAGGTTATCACATCTTAAACTCACCATTGTTTGGTTATTCTTCTTCTCAACTCTCTTGTTGATTCTTCTTTCTCCCTTTGTTAATCCTTATCCTCATCCTTGTGATGATTCTTAACTCACATCCAGATCTAGTTTCTAGCTCTAGTATCTGCTCTCGAGTTTATTTTCTGCCAATCCTTTTCTCGTTCTCTGTAGCTTTTATTCTCTACCTAGTACTGTCCTCTTCAATTGATTGGCGACATTATCCTCAAATACTCACGAGTTTGAAGACATTATCAATAGAATATCAACTTTACTAGAGTGCAATAATGAATTAGAATATGAAGACGGAGATTCACAGGAATTACATCTACCAGAATGGAAAAGATGCATAGTATTCAAACTGGTTACAGGGAGAGGATATGCTTTTTATATACTGAAAGAAATATTAGCAAAAGCCTGGAAAACAACCGGGGAGTTCTCCATCTCAGATCTCGGAAACAATATCTACAATGTCAGATTCGAAAACTTATGTGACATGGAAGTAGTTCTGAAATCTTCACCATGGGCTTTGAATAATGAACTAATGGTAATGGAAAGATGTGATGGATATTTGCTCCCAGAAGAGTACGAATTCAAATATGTATGGTTCTGGATTCAAATACATGATTTACCGATTAGTATGTTAAACAATAAGAAGATATATAGTATGGCTAAGAGATTTGGTACACCCCAAAACATCACATAGGAAGATGCTGCTAAATGGGGGAAGTTCGCAAGAGTTAGAGTGAAGATAGGTATAACAAAACCTCTTCCAAAGCAGATGAAAGTCATTCTTGCTTCTAAGAAAATCCGTATGGCTAAGTTCAGATATGAAAAACTTCCAAAATTATGTTATTTTTGTGGTTTATTTGGTCATGCTCAGAAACAATGCCCAGTATTATCAAAACATTTAGAAACTATGCAATTAAATCTAGAAGAATTTAGTGCAAGAATGGAAGACAGTAGGCTAGCAAATTATACTGAATATATCAGGGTTGATTTCAAGAATAGGGAAAAAATCACAGCGGCTCCGATAATAAATCCGACAAAAATGTGTAGTTCGGTGATTCAGATCCCTCAATCTTTCACAACCAACAGACTGGCCGACAACAATGGAGTCATTGCAGACAACAATACAACAGGCAGACAACTTGCAGGGACTCAGAAGAGCAGGTCTGTTGCTCAACAAACTACTGTGAACTCAGAGATCACGAGCACTAGCAGTGATTCCAATCGAAGGGTGGAGATTAATCCACAGGTCGAGACATTGAGTGGTTAAGGTTATAACGAATGGGAAATGAACACGTGGAGAACAACTCAGACACCAGCTGGAGGGGATAGGCTGGAGAGTGTCGTTAACCCACAGAACAAGTCATCTAAAGAGGTAACGGTACACAATAGTTCTCAATCTGCCACTCAGGCCCAAGGAACAACAAAGTCGGGTAAACCCGATCCAACCCAATACACTGAGGATATTCGAAATGTGAATCGAGAAAACTATCCAATTCCAAGTACTTCTAAGCAGCAACTGAAGAACCCTAATTTAGTGAAGAACCCTAATTTAGTATCTCCAATTCATAATCATCCTAATTATTCAACTTGAATCAAAGAACCCTAATTTGATATCTCCAATTCATAAAAATAACCTTCTTCTTCGAGATGAAACAAGATATGAAAAGACAAAGAAACAAGGTCAGTGGAAGAGAAATGCTAGAAAGAGGAAGGAATTACAGATTCCGGAAAAAGTAGTGGAGAAGGAAAATTCTACTGGGAGAAAACGTACAGCATCACCGATGGATATAGATCAGGTGCAATCTTTCTCTAAACCTAAATTATCTGAGGTACCTCATGAATTAATGGATCTGGTGGCTGCCCTAAATCAGCCACAAAATCAATGTTAGTGTACTCATGGAATTTTCAAGGGTTAGGGAATCCCTCGATAATTCGTCATCTAAATTCCTTCTTGAAGGCTTGTAATCCAAGTGTGGTCTTCTTGTCAGAAACCAAATTAGAAAATAGTAAATCTAGCAGACTTATTAATCATCTAAAGTTTAATAATCACTTTATTGTTCCTTCTGTGGGAAGAAAGGGTGGTTTAATTTTATTATGGCATGAAAATGTGAAGTTAAAAATTATCACCAGCAACATTAACCTTATACACTGTGAAGTTGATCAGATTATGAACCCTACCTGGGATCTTTTGTGTGTTTATGGTCCTCCGTCCGGCTTTTTATTTAAACTCGTTTTGGTCTTCCTTATCTTGCTACATGGATTCTATAAGCAATAACTTCTATATTATTGGAGATCTTAACTCAATCAAATCTTTGAAGGAGAAAAACGGGGCAGGCACGACAACAATAATCATAAGAGAGAGTTCAACAAAATGATTCATGACAAAGGGCTTATCGACATGGGTTACTGCGGTCCTGCATTCACTTGGACTAACAATGCTATCTCTTCCACGCCTATATATGCTAGATTAGACAGAGTATTATGTTCTCCTAATTGGTGGTTGGTTTTTCCTGAAGCTGCTATTTTTCATCTTCCAAGACTAGGCAACGACCACTCACCAATCTATTTGAATACTCACAGAGTCTGCAAGAGAAGGAAGCCTGGGTATAGATTCGAATACATATGGACTTCTCATCCTAACTTTCAAGACGAAGTGCAGAAAGCTTGGGAAAATGCAAAGGGCAATACTATGGAAAAACTGAAGGAAGCATGTGATAATATTGCAGCGTGGGGCAAGAAAACCTTCGGTAATGTCACAAAAGCTGTTGAGGACGCCAAAAAAGATCTATACGAACTACAGAAACTAACTAACACTAGAGATATAAGAGCGGAAGAAGCTGCTATGAAATCCAAGATTGAGGACCTCATGGAAACTGAGAGGAAATTCTGGCAGCAAAGAAATAAAAATACCTGGATACCTAACGTGGATAGAAACACTCAAATTTTCCACATGGCAGTCAAACAAAAGAGGAAGAAAAATGTGATTGAAGCCCTTAGAGACTGCAACAATAATTGGGTGTCCGGCCACGACAACTTGTCCAAGATGCTTATCAACCACTTTTCAAGCAATTTCCAAAAAGACCCCCAGGATCAACTATTTTAAGTAAATTTTAGCTCGGACATCCAAATTACAACGGAAGAGAACAAAGCTATCAGCAGCATCCCTTCTGAAGAGGAGATCTAGAATGTACTTAAGAAAATGGGGTCACTCAAATCTCCGGGACCTGACGGTATGCTACCTATATTCTTTAAAAAATGCTGGGACAAAGTGGGCAATGAGGTAACCACTCTCATTAATCATTGTTTTACTTCTGCTAGTATCCCATCAGGATTGAACCATACTAACCTAGTTCTGATCCCCAAAGTTAAAAACCCCTCAAGACCAGTGGAGTTCAGACCCATCGCATTGTGTAACATCCTTTATAAAATTGTGGTCAAGATAATAGCACAGAGACTAAAACCCATGCTTGACAAAATGGTGGATAAAGCCCAATCTGCATTTGTGCCAGGCAGATTGATTATCGACAATATACTCACTGCTAAAGAATTGATCCACTCTATGAACCAATCCAGTTCTATTCTAGGAGCTTTTGCGCTTAAAATCGACATAAGCAAAGCTTATGATAGAGTTTCCTGGAATTTTTTAAGTCATTTTCTTAGAGCTTATGGAATTACGTGCGACACGCAGAGTCTCATTATGAACTGTGTAACTACAACCTATTTCTCCATCATTGTTAATGGTACACCCGAGGGTCATTTTGTAAATGAGAGAGGGATGAGACAGGGATTCCCTCTTTCACCTTACCTCTTTATTTTGTGTGCTCAGGGTTTATCATGGTTAATTCGCAAGTTGGAAGTTAATGACATCTATAATGGTTATAGAGTAAACATATGGGCTCCATCAATATCCCACTTAATGTTCGCAGATGATCTTTTATTCTTTGGTACCCTTGATGACAGAACTATCCAGAGTTTACAAGATATTTTATTCATATACTCTAAGTGGTCTGGTCAACAAGCAAACCTCGAGAAATCGGCCATTCTCTTCAGTAAAAGGGTCAGTGAAGAAAGAAGAAATCAAGTAGCAGAGAATTTAGGTGTCGAGCAAATGAAGAGGAATGATAAATATTTGGGTTTTCAACTGCTCAGGTCATCTTTTAGAGTTGATTCGTTTGACTTCTTATTCGATAAGATTGAAAACAAGTTGGCTGGTTGGAAAAGAATTCATCTAACTCATGCTGTAAAGATTGTGTTTATCAAACACGTACTTGGTATGATTCCTTCTTATTACATGGCCGCGTCTTTACTCCCAAAAGCCGTGATTGCAAGATTAGAGAGGATTATTCGGAATTTCTGGTGGGGTCATAACTTCACTACTAGGAAAACTCACTTTATAAACTAGAACATATTTTTGGAAGAAAAAAGAGAAGGGTGGGCTTGGAGTTAGATCCATGACCCACCTAAATATAGCTCAGATTGCAAAGTTGGGATGGAAACTCATAGAGGACGAAGATGTGTATGGGGTGATATCATGAAAGCCAAGTATTTCAGAGACAAATCATTTTGGGAAGCCATTGCAAATGCCATAATGTCTTTAACTTGGAAAGCTATAATAGAATGCAGAGATGATATTAAAGTAGAGAGTATATGGAGCGTGGGTAACGAAAAAAAGAATTCACATCACCAAAGACCCGTGGCTCATCAACCACTGCAACTGCAGACCTGAGTTGAAGGACAACATTGTGTTGGGGAACACCAATAAAGTATCAGATCTAATCCTGCATGAGCCTACCAGATGGAATGAGAGGCTTGTTACTCAGCTTTTCAAAGATCATTCTGCGAATGAAATTCTGAACATATACATCCCAGAGGCAGAGGAAAATAGAGAAGACAAAATCTTATGGAAACCACACCCAAAGGGTATGTTCTCTTGCAAATCTTTTATTAAAACCCTTAAAGAGAAACAACCTAGCACTTCAAACAGCACCAGAGACAACTTTCCCTGGAAAAGTTTCTGGAAGATTAAAGACCTAGCACCTAAAATCCACATCTTTATATGGAGAGTACTGCATGATGGATTAGCCTTATTTAAAAACCTAGGGAAGGTTGTTAGTATCAATCAAGAATGCATATTATGTAGAAGAGCCTCTGAAGATATTGAACACTTATTCTTTCATTGCCCGGTGGCTATTGCTGTATTTTTTGGCTCTCCATTGGGCTGCAGAACTGAGCAATACCTAGGTTTGAATGGTAATCAAATCATTGCAAGTTGGTTAGCTGAGAAAGGAGATTTTGCAGCATTCAAAATGGCTAGTTGTGTGATGTGGGCCATCTGGAAAATCAGGAATGAGAAAGTGTTCAACAACAAAGACTAGTCGATTCAAACTATCATTCAAGAAGCCATTTACTGGTTTCATTACTCAATGCCTCTTTTACCGGAGGAAGAGCAACTGGTTCAGCCTATCCACAACAAGAAGATGACAACAAAGTGGACTCCACCTGATTCTGATTGGACCAATCTTAATGTAGATGCAGCTTTTGATAACTTCAAAGGTGGATGGGAAGTAGTGGATAGAGACTCTGAGATTAAGTTTACTGGATGTGGTACTATGTCTCATGAGGTGACGAGTTCTGCCGAGGCCGAAACAAGAGTAGTGTTATTAGCTGCTGAGTTCGCTGTCATGTCTAAGCTGCAGAAGGTGATAATTGAAATGACGCTGAACAAGTGGTGAAAATACTGACTACTGAGAAAGAACACACTCCATGGAGACTGCAACAGCTAATACACCAAATCAGAGCTAAGTTGAGGAGTATTATTGAGTTTAAGATTTCTTTTAACAAAAAAGATGGGAACTTTGTTGCCCATGCTCTGGCAAAGTTTGCCTTAACCCATCACTCCAATATGTGGTGGCTATCTTCCAAACCCCCTACTTGTATCAAGGCTTCCTTGCAAGACGTTATCTCTGCTATGTAGTTTTCTTTTTTCTTCTGTAAAAAAAAAAAAAAAAAAAAAAAAAAAAAAAAAAAAAAAAAATCTACCATTAAAAGATGTGTCTTGTTTTTGTGTTAGTTTATTAACTCTAGAAAAGTCACCATACTACTAGACTACCTAGCTACTATACTTGTCTATGTGCCCGAAAAAAAAGTGGACAACATTGAGGTGTGACCTTAAGTACGTCGAGCAATAATCCTAAGGAGCACAAACGTTTTATTTTTATCTTCTTCTTCATCACTTCTTTTCTGGTTAAACTTTATTTTTTCTTTTCTTCTTCTTCACCCGTCCAAAAACACAACTCAACGGAATCATAAATACTTCAGACATACTCCTAACAAGAGAAGAAGCTTTTGAGAAGATTTCTTAGGCTGTTTTCATGGATGGCAAGGTACGTATTGGCCTTCCCACCGTTTGCAGGCCAACTCAAGCTTGGAGCATGATGATATTTCCTCTCAAAAAAAAACTAGTAGCATGTCTAAATCAACATATCATTATTCTTGTTGCGGCTCAAGATTTTTAATTGTTCAAGTGAAAATGGACTTGATGATGCTTACCAAAAGATATTAAAACGTGCTTATCGTAGGGTAATTGACAATCTTCTGGTTCTTCTGATTGGAGGGATCCCAATAGCCATGCCTACAGTGGTCTCCGTGATAATGGCAATTGGCTTCCGTCGCTTGTCTCAGCAGGTTGATTCCGTCGAGTTATGTTGGTGATGTGATTAATTGATAGATTTTGTTGGTGTTAATTGTTGTAAGAGCAAAATTAATGATGTTCAATTACTTGTTGATATTCTGATCATAATTCCTCTACTTCTTAGTTAATGATGTTCAATTACTTAATTGAGAAATCTAAGTTTGGGATTTCATTATCGGTAATTTTTAACTGAATGAATACAACTTATCACGGTTCTTACGAGGTGGGGTGGTTGAGTTTCTCTTTAGTTAGCCAATTCCATGCCCTATACATTATAGCTTTGATAGCTTAAAGAATTCACATTTTTTTCTGTATGAGTAATGTGATAGCCGGTTACATTGCCAGAGTTCTAATTTCTAGACATTGCCAGTACATTCGATGTTCCATGACCATCATAAAACAAATCCATTGTTCAGAGATTTCACTCCATGACTTGAATCCAGTATCCGGCACAAATTTGTACAACCTCTTTTTTCATTATCGATCAAAATCTTTATCTGATGAAAATTTTGCCATTAGCAAAAAGAAAACTGGAAGTGCAAAAAAAAAAAAAAAAAAAAAAAAATTTTGCCAATGGCGGGATTAAATGAGGAAAAACGACAACGTGGAATTCTTACCACTAAACTACAGCCACATTGGTGACTCATATCTTCAAAATCCATTTTATACTTTACACGGAAATGATCCGCTCTCAGAATATTTAGTTTAACGGAATCTTTTGAAATGGAGAACAAATTAACCCGAAGCACCATGGTGTGGTTTTTGGGGTATGGAGTGCTCAGTACACAAATTGACAATATACAAAGTTAAGATTAGAGCCCTATCAATCTTTTCAAATACAACCTTGAGCCTTCTACTACTCCAACTACAAAAGGATCAATAGATTTCCAATATGGAGTCCCTCGTTACGAACATCAATTTGTTTCTCTAAGGGATGAACCTATTTTGAACTTATGCCTCGGAAAATTAGTTGGAAATCCCATTACCATTAGCAAAATAAGAATAGGGGATAAAGTTACAACAACAAAGAGGACTCAGAGAGCAAGAAGACTCAAGTCTCACTCTGCTCATGTAGATATAGAAAATACCTTCGCCACGTGTAGGTCCACGAAGAAGCGAAATTGATGGTCAGATCTCATCAGAAGATATCATTACCAAATATCGAGATAAAGCATTTATAAAGATGTACGATAGGTCTAATCAACTGACAAAAGAGTACAATGTAACTCTTGTGGAAATGGATGTTACGAAGTAGTAGTGGTGAAATAAAGATTAAACAAAGGTGGATTGTGAATTAATAACAACAAAGTAAATAAAGAACCTAGTGGAGAAAATGATTCTTCCGAAAAAGAGTATCGAAGCAAAGAAAGACGGTCTCGAGCGAAGATAAATTGTTGAGCAAGAAATGAGGACAACTGTACATACAAGAGGTCGGAGTTATCGCCGAAATAGTAGTAACATTTGCAATGAAAATTAAAGTAGCGAAGTAAAAGGTGAAATCACGTGAATTGTGTGAATATTAATTAGAGAAGTAAATATGAGTTGTATTCCACTTCATTGAGCGCCTATAAAAGGAAGCCTTAGGACATTATAAGGGGTTGAGTAATTTTGTATGGTGAGGGCTATGTATGAGAGTTATTCCTTAGCTTTCATATTAGGGTTTGGGATGTAAACTTAAGAAAATATGAATAAGTTCATCAATAAACTTTCACTTCGTCTTTGGATTTAATACAATGTCTTAGATTAGTTTCTATTTAGATAATTTCGGTGTACTGTAGGATTTCATGTAGTAACATTTTAACGCTAGATACATGGATTGAGTAAGAGGGTTTACCCCACCTGAAATCTACAAAGAAAATTGGTTTTACTTCATATCTTGTAATTTGTTGGTAAACTCTTTACTCTTTAGTTTTGATAGCTTTTTTTCATGGAAATTCGATTTTCATATCTCTTGTTTGGATTTTCATTAACTTTTAAGAGTTTTATTTATCCTTCGGTTTTGAAACTTAGAGTATGACAAGATTTCTATAGTAATTCGAAAGTTTTATTGTGATTTTCATTATTGATAGGTGTCGGATTTAATAAAAGAAGTTTACCTAAAGTATTATAGAAAATACGGTTTTATTGTTCTTCATCAGTTGGTTTTCTTAGTAATTCAGTGAGTTGAATAACTCGGAATCGATATTATTGGTCATAGTGTACCTTATGTTAGACATCAAAAGAAAAAAAAATCGATTTCCCATCTTATTCATGGATACGAGATGTTTACATTGAAATTTAAATAGTCAACGAGATGTTTCTCTTACACTCTACATCTGCATATATAATCGTGTCATTTTGTAACCGTATCTCGTGTTCGTGTCCAGGCAACATAGCTGCTTCTTAGTTGGCCAAGGTGGAGAGGAGGACGAGTACACTAAAAAATTCACAATATATGGAAAAGTGAAATGATTTTTTTTTCTCCTCATTTATTTTTTGCTTTCCTCCCCCTTCTCTCTCAAATGTTCTTTTCACTTCATTTTCACTATTTTTCCCACCCTTCTCTCAGCTTTCTCTTTATTTTTGTGCTCCATTGCTCACACAATTTGTTTGAAGGCATGAATTATATTCTGAGCATCCGTTGAAGGCACAGTGTGCCAACCTAGTATAAAATACACCACCATATTAGCATGTTTTTGTAGAGATTATTATACTCTTTTTATTCAATTCAATTATTCATTTAATTTAAGAAAACCATGTTATTATATTTGTGGGTCTTGACAGAGGAGAGAAATTATGTTATTAAAATTCCTTAGAATTTTATTGGAATCCATTGTCACGGGTTATGGAAGATGCAACAATCTCAGCTAGATATAGCTCTTTCTAATGGAGAAGTAATTAATACTATGTATTTTATATTTGGTACTACTTAATTAATTTTATTACTACAACCTTCCATTTTTCTTGTTTATACTTTTAAATTCGGTTTTTCATTTGTTGCTGAAAAACCACCACATTAGCAAGTGTTCCTAAGGATAAATACAAGTGGCTAAACCGAAGGGTGTACATGTTACTCCGATAAGTATTCTAAAAATTTTCATATTTCTAAATTGATATATATCTTTTTTTTTGGTATAAATATTTTATTTTATGACTTCAAACTCGATATCATCAGAGTATTAATGAATGACAAAACTCAATAAAATATTTGTATTGTGCTAGTATATATTATTTTTGTGCATTGGTATTAACTCATAATGGAAATATATTATATGTTTTAATAACACTTTTTTTTGAAGTAAAATAACTCAATGTCTTGTTATATAAGTTTTATCGTTTACATGTGAATATTTTTTAACATTATTTTTTCATTTAGTAGTACGATTTTTCTTTGCTCTTCTTCTTCCTTCTTTTTTCTCTTTTTCAAACTTTCTTTGCTTTTTATTTTTCGTTACCGTGGATTCAGAGCAACTGATGAAAGAATGTTGTGATGATTTAGTAAAAACATCAGTTATATGTTTTTCTTTTCTCAACGGTGGTTTTTCATTTTAATTCTTAATGTTTTTCTTTTTGATTTTTAGGAAATGTATATACTAAGGATGTGCTAGATATTTTTAAGAGTTCACCTAAAAATGGACTTAGTCATGCTGCTTTCCAAGATAGATTAGAAGTATATGGTCCCAATAAGCTTTCAAAAAATAAGCAAAAGTTTCCGCGGGTCTTGAATAATGAGTGTAATCTATTAAAATTCCTAAGTTTTTTATCTAATCCATTATCTTGGATAATGGAGTTGCATCAATCATGACTGCAGTTATTACTAATGAAGAAGGAGTAAGTTTTTTTTTTTTAATATATGTCTTGTTATTATTTTTGACTTGTATTATTAAGTAAGTCTTAATCGTTTCGCTTTTTCTTTTTTTTTCGAGCATACACCAAGTTGGTTAGTTTCATTAGATATTATTATACTTTTTGTCTTCAATTTTATTCATTGTTCAGTGAATTACACCGAAGATGCGGCTAGTTTAATGGCTCGACTTTTTCCGATTAAAGTTAAGGTAAACTCATTTTTGCTGCCGGATATCATTAATTTATGTGTTATTTTTTTCTCCCTTCTTACTTCTTCTTTCTCGTTTTCGAACTTTCTTTCCTCTTTCTTATACTATTGACATTACATTATTTTATTAATTCTTATACTACTGACCTTGTTTTTTCTTTTCTTTTCTTTTCTTGTTTTTTCTTTTCTTCTTCCTTCTTCTTTTTCTTCATTCTTCTTTCTCGTTTTCAAACTTTCTTTGCTTTTTCTTTTTCCTCACCGTGGATTCAGACCAACTGAAGAAAGAATGTTGTGCCGATTTGGTAAAAACATCAATTATATGTTTTTTTTTTCTTAACGGTGGTTTTTTTTTTTTTGATTTTTAGTGTTTTTTTTTTTTGATTTGTAGGAAAATCTATCTACTAAGGAAGTGATGGAGATGCTTAAGTGTTTACCTAAAAATGGACTTAGCCTTGGTTCTTTCCAAGATAATTAGAAGTATATGGTGACGACAAGTTTGCAATGAAGAAGCAGAAGTTTTTGCATATGTGGGTCTTTAACGATGAGTGTAATCTATTAAAATTCCTAAGCTTTTTTATCTAATGCATTATCTTGGATAATGGGATCTATAATAATCAAGGCTGCAATTATTGCTATTGAAGAAGGAGTAAGTATTTTTTTTTAATAGGTTTCTTACTATTATTTTAGACTTGTATTATTAGGTAGGTCTTAATCTCTTGGATTATTTTATTTATTTATTTATTTATTTTTTTGTTGCATACGCTAATAGGTTGGATAGTTTCATTAGGTAGTATTGTACTTATTCTGTTCAACTATATTCATCGTTTAATTGAAGAGAAGTACGCTTGAGATTTTGCTACTTTAATGGCTTGACTTCCTCCGATTAAAGTTAAGGTAAACCCACTTCTGCAGCCGGATATCATTAATTTATATGTTTTTCTTTTCTTCCTTCTTCTTCCTCTTTTTCAAACTCCCTTTGCTTTTTCTAGTACTACTGACAATTCACTGCCTATTTAATTCTTATACTACCGAGCTTCTTTGCTCTTCTTCTTCCTTCTTCTTCTTTTTCCTTCTAATTTATCTCTTTCAATCTTTCTTTGCTTTTTCTTTTTCCTCACCATGGATTCAGAGCAACTGAAAAAAGAATGTTTTTCCACTTTAGTAAAGTCTTAATGAGTTCTATAGTTTCATTTTAAGAATGAGTGGGGTGTAACAATAAACACTCTTGATGGAACTCACCTATCTGAACGAGGAGGTGGGGTGTTTCCTATAGGAATGGAGCCAATTCTCTAGAGCATTCTGAGAAATAGGACATGTCCATGGCCAAAATGGACAAAACGGCACAAACTTAGCAATGTCAGGAGGATATCATGTGTAGTTGTTATCGCAAATTGCACTAAATGCTAGCAGGTAAGACATCGCGTTAATCAAGTTTCTTGCAAGTAGTTTTCGTAACTTCTCAATAAGCAAGGGTTCAAGATCTCATGGACACCTTTGCCTAAATTGTATTTTCCGTATTCTGATTTTTTAAATTTTATCGAGATTTCATTCATGCAGGGAATTTTGGAGAAAAATGAGTTTTAACTTAAAATATTTTTGGTCTTGGTGTGGTTTGATCTTAGGACCTCATGGTTCTATGGATACTCACTCATTTTCATTGAGTGAATGAATCCCTTTAGTCCCACATTAGGCATACTAGAGAAGGATGTCCATTATATATATAATCATTTCCTTATGGATATATTGGGAAACAATACATGTTCTAACCCATGAGTATGTGTAGATTTATTGTTGCGGGTTTTTCTTTAGAAAAAAATTTCCAAAATTAATTTCTTTAAGTGTTTTAATTATGGGAGAATTCCTTTTCCGATTTTAATTGTTTTACAAGAAAACCTAAACCTAAGAGCGAAATTAATGATGTTCAATTACTTCATTAGTTGTTTATATTTTTGGATGTGAAATGCATATATTCAGATGATAATTCTTTTACTCCTTAGTTAATGATTTTCAATTACTTCATTCAGAAATTTAAGTTTGGGATTTCATTGTCGTTATGGTGATATTGTTGTTGTTATGTAGCTTGTATATAAGCTACCTTGTCCTTTTGTAATCTTTAACTGAATGAATACAACTTATCACAGTTTTTACATATTGAAACATTATTTTCAGGGTGCTATCGCCAAGGGAATGACGACAATTGATAAAATGGCTGGAATAGATGTACTTTGCATTGACAAGAATGGAACTCTAACTATAAACAAACTCTTAGTTGATAAACATTTAATTCGGGTTAGGAAGTACTTTAACTATTTCGGTTTCTAGTCGAGGGATAAATGATTTTTTTTTTCTTTTTTGCATTTTGTTTGTTTCTTTTTATTCTTATACACGGTGCATTTTATATGTTACTCAGGTTTTGAATCAAGAAGAAGTATCTCTGGATACTTTTATTTTAACGGCAGCCCGAGACTCCAGGAATGAAAACCAATACGCTATAGACACCGCGATTGGAATGCTATGCGACGTGAAGGAGCTAAGCAAAGATGATGCACCATATAAGATTATACTCCAACACAAATTGGTTGGTAGTTACTAATTGTTCAGTTTCATTTTGCGCTTCTTCTGGATTTCTTATACGAATAGGCATGCGCTGGCATTCGATAGTTTCATTTCCATCCGTTTAATCCAACTGACAAGCGTACAACTATGACGTATCTTAATAATGAAGGTAAAATGCACCGAGTCAGCAAAGGTGCACAAAAGCAGGTATATATTACTTAAGAAGCTCTTTGCCTATGTATTGTGCTATTATATATTATTTTGTGCATTGGTCTTAGCTCACAATGAAAATATGTTATATGTTTTAATAACACTTTTGTTTGAAGTAAAATAACTCAATGTCTCGTTACATAAGTTTTATCTTTTACATGTGACTATTTTTTAACATTATTTTTCGATTTAGTAATACGATTTTTTTTCTTTGTTCTTCTTCTTCCTTCTTCTTTTCAAACTTTCTTTGCTTTTTCTTTTTCATCACCATGGATTCAGAGCAAGTGCAGCCGAATATCATTAATTTAAATGTTCTTCTTCTTCCTTCTTCTTTCTCTTTTTCAAACTTTCTTTACTCTTTCTTATGATACTGACAATACACTACCTTATTAATTATTATACTACTGACCTTCTTTCCTCTTTTATTTTCTCTTATTCTTCCTTATTTTTCTTTTTCCTTCTTCTTTATCTTTTCAAACTTTCTTTGCTTTTTGTTTTTCCTCACCATGGATTCAGATCAACTGAAGAAAAAAATGTTGTGCCGATTTGGTAAAAACATCATTTATATGTTTTTCTTTTCTTAACGGTGGTTTTTCTTTTTGATTTTTAGTGTTTTTATTTTTGATTTGAAGGAAAATATATTTACTAAGGAAGTGCTAGATATTTTTAAGTGTTTACCTAAAAATGGACTTAGTCTTGCTGGTTTCCAAGATAGATTATAAGTATATGGTCCCGACAAGTTTGCAAAAAAGAAGCAGAAGTTTCTGCATATGTGGGTCTTTAACGATGAGTGTAATCTATTAAAATTCCTAAGTTTTTTATTTAATCCATTATCTTGGATAATGGGAGCTATAGTAATCATGGCTGCAGTTATTGCTAATGAAGAAGGAGTATGTATTTTTTTAGTAGGTTTCTTACTATTATTCTGTACTTGTATTATTAGGTAGGTCTTAATCTCTTGGATTTTATTTTTATTTTTGTGCAGCATACACTATAGGTTGGATAGTTTCATATGGTAGTATTATACTTATTGTCTTCAATTATATTTATTGTTTAATTGAAGAGAATTACGCTTGATATGATGCTACTTTATTGGCTCGACTTCCTCCGCTTAACGCTAAGGTAAACCCACTTCTGCAGCCGGATATCATTAAGTTATATTTTTTTCTTTTCTTCCTCTTTTTCAAACTTCCTTTGCCTTCCTCTTTTTCAAACTTCCTTTGCTTTTTCTTGTACTACTGACAATCCACTGCCTAATTAATTCTTATACTGCCGACCTTCTTTGCTCTTCTCCTTCCTTCTTATTTCTCTCTTTCAAACTTTCTTTGCTTTTTCTTTTACCTCACCATGGATTCAGAGCAACTGAAGGAAGAATGTTGTGCCAATTTAGTAAAGTCTTAATGAGTTCTATAGTTTCAATTTAAGATAGAGTGGGGTGTAACAGTAAACACTCTTGATGGAACTCATCTATCCGAATGAGGAAGTGGGGACGCTTCCTATGGGAATGGAGACAATTCTATAGAACATTCTGAAAAACAAGACATGTCCAGGGCAAAAATGGACAAAACAACACGAACTTAGAAACGTTAGGAGGATATCATGCGTGGTTGTTATCGAAAATTGCACTAAACGGTAGCAGTTTAAGACATCGCGTTCACTGTTTCTAGCAAGTAATTTGGGTAACTTCTCACTAAGCAAGGTTTCAAGACCTCATGGACACCTTTTCCTAAATGGTATTTTCCGTATTCTGATTTTTTTTACTTTTATTGAGATTTCATTTATGTGGGGGATTGTTGGATAACAAATGAGGTTTAGCTTAAAATATTTTTGGTCTTGGTGTGGTTTGATCTTATGACCTCAGGTTTCTATGGATACTCACTCATTTTCATTGAGTGAATGGATCTCTTTAGTCTCACATTGGGCATACTAGAGAATGATGTCCATTATATATATAACCATTCCCTTATGGATATATTGGCGAACAATACATGTTCCAACCCATGAAAAATAAGAATATAACCATTCCCTTATGGATATATTGGAAAACAATACATGTTCCAACCCATGAACAATCAGAATATAACCATTCCCTTACGGATATATTGGCAAACAATACATGGTGTGGATCCATCCATGGTGTAACTCCATATTCTTTAGAGAACCTTTAGCAGAAGAAAGTGTAAAACTCTTTAACTTCAATTCCTTATGAAAATATTCCAAGCCCTTAGACGGTGATATGGACAGAACCTTTTTAGAAGCCATAATTGAAAAGACGAGGGTACCCAAATATACCTCAATATAAAACTTTTGCACCTCCTTTCTCCGAAAGTGATTATCTATGGACCGAGTCGAGACAACACAACAATCGGTTCACACTTCGTGTGATCGTCAATGGATACGAGATCGAGACAATACGACAAGAAGATAACTTGTGTAATTGACTACGGATGCAAGATCGAGACAATACAACAACGAAGTATGTTTACTTGAAAATAGGTTCGGACTTAACCAAAAACAATAGGATTGATATCAAGTAAATAGGAATTAACGTTTGTGTATTTTAATTTTAATTATAATAAAACAATTATAATTACGGAAATAGAAAAGTAAAAGATACAACAAGATTTTGTTAACGAGGAAACCGTAAATGCAGAAAAATCCCGGGACCTTGTCTAAAATTGAATACTCTTAGGATTAAGCCTCTACACAAAATCTAAACCAACTTCGTATAGTTGAGACCAAGCAACTAAACCTATAGTTCACCTAGTTTCGTCTGTATCCCTGAGCTTCCAACTTGCAATAACTCATGCACTTGTAACAATTCCTTTGGTTCATATTCCAAACAGTAAAGGAACAAAAAATCAATTCAGTAACAACTCTTTTCAATCAAGTGATATGAGTTTGACAAAATGCTCTTCCGTTTATCCCAATATAAACTCCTTTGTCAGGTTCTTAGATTTATCCAATAACAACTTCCAAAGTAATTGCCAAGACTTTTCAATAAATACTTCGAATCACAAAGAAATTTATTAATGCCGATCTACTCAACTAATCAATCAAGGTTATCAAAAAGATAAACCGATTATAGTTGGATCCCTAGCCGATAAAGTTTTGTATCAGAAATCTTTTTCGTCTTCAAATCTTCTTAGATCTTTAATAAACACCTGCATACAATCAACTTGAATCTCTTGTGATCAGTCACATACAGAATGGAGTCTGTTAACAATGGATTATCACAAGACGTCTTTATATCTACAAATAATCTAAAGATCCCCGTCGAAACTTCGATCTAGTTTGAGTGAATCTTATATCAGAAGAGAAGATTCTCAAGCATAAAAAAACTAGGTGCAATAAAAGTTCAACAACCGTTAATCAATCAAATCAATCGAAAACTAATAATAAATTGCAATTATCTAGTTTCCCACCAACGGTACTCGTAGAGCTTCCCAATCCCAAAGAAGTCTTTAAAACGAGCGGTCTTAAGAGATTTCGCCTAATTAGGGTACTTTCCTCTCCGAATAGACGCTCCACCAGTAACAACACAACTAGGTAGTTTTGCTGGCTCTGAAGATTAGTTTGTTCGAAATACAAACTTCAATATTTATAGACCAAGGAAGTTTGGACACCAAGGAATTTCCAAAACCGAATATTCTCAAAGATATGCAATAAGTGCAAAAACGGTTTTCATAATTCCTGGAAATGCTCTGTCCAAATATTGACCGAAGTTTCAGTAGAAAATATCCAATTAGTAAATGCACATTACCACATTTTTATTTTCTAAAGATATGCATTTTAATTGCTGGAAATTAAAAGCATATAAAACCAAAAATTTTAATTAAAAGATTCTCAATTTATTTCGATACGGGATTCTCCTTTAGCTATTAACGAATATCTTTGAACAATAAAAGATAAGAGTTATTGTACATGTTCAAAGTATGTCAACATCTTTACTTTGTTAATCCTTTTTCATATTTACAATATTTGAACCGATTTGCCACACTTCCAAACAAGTTTAGAATTGGTTCATCTGACTTCCAAGAACTATGTGATTGATTATCTTATCAAATCACCAATCATTGGTTTAAACGGTTCTACCAAAACAAGTTTCGGTTCTACCTCCATGTGGGTACTAGGATCGGTCACACTAGCTTTCCAAAAATTGGTTGACTAGGTACTAGGATCGGTTACCAAATATATATGGTATCTAACTTGTATTCGGTTGCACAAGTCATAGGATCGGTTACCAATCTCTAAGATTTTCTTACACTTCTTACAAGGATCGATTCCCCTACTTATGGTTGTTTGCACCTTTTACTAGGATCGGTTCCCCAGTGTCTAGAGTTGTCATACCAATTACAGTAAATTGATCATACCATCTCAGGTGATTACTTAAGATCGGTTTCACTAATAAAAGTCATACCAATAAAAAAGTCAGGCCTTGTGAATATTTTTACCAAGATACATAAACAAGTTATGAGCGGTTATACTAAACACACATATTGGTAATCCAAAGATTTGCAATGAATAACAATACCAATAAGCCTAGCGATTTCCCTTTCGAGTCATAACACAAGTTTATGAATTGTACTTCCTTTAAACGAATGTAAAAACATTATTTCCTAGGACGAAATCTTCACCCATACCCATACATAATCACAATAGCATTCATACGATTATGCCGATGTCTTATATACGAAGTTCAAAAGATAGACGTTATACTTCGTATTGTAATTTCTTAATGCTATGTCTAACTAGAGTATAATCATTCACAGGTTCGCAGTTAAGTTTTCAATATGCACGACTGGAAAGATACGTTAGGAATGAAACAATTCAATTCAAATATTACTAACCTCAAGTGGAAGGATGATGTCGTCGTTGTAGCTCTTTAGTTCTTCAAATTCTTCAAGTCTTCATGTAATACTTGTAGGTCTCATATCCTAGTAACTTTCTAGCTAACCTATACGAAGTTGACTCTAGTAAATAATCAATCGACTCTTTAAATGAGTTTTGATTCACTAAAATATGACAACCAAACTTGACATACCAACGCTTGGTGGGTTCAACCGAGATATGCTCTAACAATTATGATTCAGGATTGAGAATAAGGGAAGCGCAAAAGAAAGGTTCAGTTAAAAGAATGATAAAGAAGATGAAACTCAGAAAAGGAAGAAGAAGAAAGAGCAGAGAAGATTGAAATACCAAAGATTAAAAGAAATAAAGACTTTCTCTCACCAAGTCACGTATGTATATATATATATATATATATATATATATATATATATATATACAGTTAATATGGCTGCCACGTTCCCTGAATTTTCGCTATCTTTTCTCCCCACGTGCTCATCTTCCTTTATGACTTATACGTGTCGGTTTGAATATCTCTTTATAATTGGATACTTGTTTTAGCCGGTTGCTCTTCTTATCCACATATATATACATACATAAGAAAAGCAGCCGGCTAAAATTCGGGTTTCCACACATACCATTACCCACTGGTTCCCTCATTTTCCTGAAGCGGTTGTCCAAACTTCAAATACTAGACTTGTCGATAAACAATTTTTCGGGTCATCTTCCTAGAAAAACAACAAACTTGATAAGGGTAACAAGTAGACCATCCGTAAGCCCAGAAACGTGGAGTGTGCAATTGGTTACCAAAGGCGAATATATAGACAAAATTTAAGAACCCTAATTTTGGGCATACCAAAATCTTTCTAGGCATACTAAATAAAGACAAAAAGGGTTGTGAAATAACAAAATCAGATATCCCCTTAACCCAAATTTTTTTTAATGGAAAATCTACCCTTTACGTGTTAGGGTTAGTAATCTGGATTAGTGATTAAATATTTTGTTTAGTGATTAAGATAATTTTTCAGAATTATAAAGGTTGTTTAGATGAAAAAATTTGAGGAAAAAAAATCAAAGTTTTGGTTAAGAAGGAGAGAAAGAGAAGGAGAAAGTGAGCAAATTTTAATTCTCGATTCAATGGAGGATGAGGAGGGTCATTCTTTATCTAAAAAACCTAGGAAAATACATATCAATTACAACAATGATCCAGAAATGGCTGATTTCTTAGATTATGAGAATGATTTTACACAAACTCAAACTCAAGATGATAACTTTTATGAGCCAAATCCAGATGATGAATACATAGATGAGGAACCCAATGCTTCTAACATACATGTACACTTCTATTTTATGTTTAATCTCACTTTTGTAGTTTGAAATCATCAAAAATTGTATTTTTCATCATGGTTCTATTGAACGAGGACTATGTTCTCGCTTTAAAAATATAAGCCGAACCCACTAAATTGATGAGGTTTGGCTTAGTGAATTTGTTATCGTTATACGCCGAACCTTCATTATCCAACTTCCAACCTATTTGCAAGATCCTAGTTAGGCTTATATTAAAGTCTAATAACAAGCCAAACCTATTTCTGAGAGTTAGGTTCGATTTTCATTCTAAATATCGTATCAGCCGAACTATATATTTTTCTAAGTTCGGCTCATATTCAAAAAAATCACATCACCGAACATGATAATCGATTTTCCATGAAACACTTAAATTCATACACATTTATGGGTTAGGCTTTTTATTACATATGTTTTCTATTGTGCATCCTTTTCATATGATGAACTAAACAAAAAAAAAGTGGAAATTACTAAAAGTGTTAAGAAAGTGAAGTCTAATGATGGAGAATACCAAGGTACATATTAAACTCATTAAAATCAATTAGATCTTATCTTCAACTTCAAGAGAATGAAAAGACAGACACAACACAAAAAGAATGAGGTCATTCCGACATCGGACGAAAAAGTTATGGCCAAAACAAGATCGAAAAACTTGAGTGTGCAAAGAGAAGGTTCGAATGATAACTCAACAACACGAGCTAGACGAACCTAGAGCCTTCAAATAAATATTTTCAAAGTGTTTACATAGATAGGTTCGGATTGAAAGTGATCTAATCGAGTCAGCCGAACCTGACAACCACCTGGGGTAAATTTCACTTCTCAGGTTCGGCTGGGAAGGTTTGCAAGGTATTAGCCGAACCTGACACTGTTCTGGGACGTATTTAATACGCATTTTGGGGTTTGGATAAAAATTGACATTTACGGTTTAGCCGAACTGTTCATAGACACTTTCAGGGTGAAATTTCAAGAACAGTTCGGCTCAAAACTCAACTCAATTATCAGCCGAACCCGCTACTGTAACCGTCAAAAACCGTAAGTTTTTAGCAATTCAACCCATTCAATTCATGAAAAACAACAATTAAAAGATTGGATTTGTAGGGAATACCTTCTTATCCTCATTTCATATTTGGAGCTTCAAATGGTTGAATTTCCGATTCAATTTCTGGTTCAATTGTAGTTTTTACACCTTAATCTTCAATTGGTTCTTCTTCTTTAATTCATGGATTGGAAGAGGGTTTAGAACACCTGATGTTTGATTTTTTCTTTATACGATCCGTTATATAGTTCAATTTTAACCGATGATCGAATTTTCACGAATCAATAATTAATTATGGTGATGAAAAAAAAATCTCAGAGAAAAGGAAGGTGGTTTGGATGGAGGAAGAAGAAGAGATGTTTAGGATAGTTTATATTTTGATTTTAGGTTCAAGGGTATATAGGTAAATGAACTACCCAATAGATACCCCTTTAAGGTCACCTAGGATGGGAAAACTATTTTGTATGCCTTGAAAGTTTTTGGTATGCCCAAAATCAAGGTTCAAATTTAATGCTTATTTTGTCCACATCTTTTCAGGAATAGTATCTCAGCAATTCAAGTTTCGGAAACATTGTAGTTTGGAGGCTCTCGATTTAAGTTTTAAATCCACAATCTTTGACATCAGTTGATGGCTCTCCCTTGGGTTTCTAAGAAGAAACCATTTTGATTACATTTGGGTTTGCATGGTTGTGCTTTTGCTGGGAATAATGTACCGGGCGTGGATTCATGATGTGAATCAAAAATGTTGTAGTAAAAAGGTTCGTTGAGACTTGTGAAAGCAAAAGATTTTAGACTTATAAAACTTAAAAACAAACAAAACTTAACTCAAAAATTTGATTTCAAGATATTAGGAATAACCAAGACACTGATTCCACTATTACACATGAATGAATAACGGTAATAACCCAAAACTCTAATTATTTTTAAATCCCTTGTTTCTTAATTCACAAATAATCAGGCAAATTCTCAAAAATTAATTGTATCCCCTAAGCATAGATTATCTTAATACAAAGCATATCCTATCTAATTGAATCACAAATAATGAAGAAAATTATGCAAATAATTAAATACTTTGCAAAAGCAGTGATTGAGTGAATTATTAATTATAAATTAGAGAAAATAAAATAGTTACCAATTATTCATGCGTAAATAGCTTCCTCATTGCCTTGGTTGTGAGAGAATTAGCCCATCATCATGTTGGAAACACACTCAAAAATTGATTTCATTTATGCTTAAAAGTGGTTACAAATGATGAAAAATTGGAGAAAATGATTAAAACCGGGTTTTTGTAACTATTATAATTGTTGCAAAACTGTGTTACCAAGAACGATACAAATATAGCGCCACTGTTACTGTCGTTATACGACCCTCGTCTCTGTGTCATTAACACTGTTGATAAACGACTGTCTTTTTGGGTCTAAAGTTCTTTGTGTTCATCAATGGCAACAACAGCAGCAGAATTCTCCAACTTGATTTTTATTGCTCTGTGGTTATTCTAAACTCTCCCAATCTCTCCGTATCCACTCTATGGAACCCAAACATCCTTTATATACTCGACAGGGCCAAGAATATCCCCTCATTACTCCCGGAAATCTTCATTTACTCGGAAAAAATATCTCTTCATATTTACGGGATAATTTCCTTCTTTATCTCTTTCTTGCGTTGCATACAGGCTAACACACTCCAAACAGACCACAACACGTACCAGAAACGTTGTAGACTGATTAATACTCATTGCAACCACACGAAATCCCGTGTATTTCTCCTCCCGTAACCGTGCTGCCATGTTTTTCTTCACGCGAGTTATCTAGCCAATTTTAGTCGATCCAAAGACCCAAACTAAGCCTGTTAGGCCTAATCAAGTCGTCACACAGGATTTCAGTGATTGAATCTCTCCCGAAACACCAAAAATCCAACTCTAAATTTTGCCAGGCGAGAACTTTTTTTTCCCGCCAATTCTAAAATTTGAATGGTGAAGATGGTCAGACCTTATCCAACAGATGGGGGTGCGAATATCAGTTGGGTGTCCCTTAGTAATTGGGTTACCCTTATCCAAAGTGGGAGTCTGAATAGCAAATGTCCTCCGGGGGTGTTCCGAGCAAATTTTCGAGCCGAATTTTCCAACAATCTTTATTTCCAAAAAATACCTACAAACACACAAAACACCATAATAAGGACAAAAACGAGTACTAACAATACGAAACATTGAGGACAAATTAGACAGATAAATGTGTCTATCAAATACCCCCAACTTATTATTTGCTAGTCCTCGAGCAAAACTAATAAAAAATAAAATTCTAACTCACTAGGTGGCCCCAGTGACCAAGTTAATCTCGGGAGGGTTTACCAGAGGTGTACCCACAAAACCATTACTCCAGACCCTAGCTATCTACGCAGAACCTTGGAAGGCACTAAAAAATCTCCTTGGTTGGCATACTTATTGACTACAGGAGGAAAACGTGGATGATGTTGACTAAGATAGTTTCTGGACAAAGCTCTACTCAGATAGTTTCTGGACATCATAAACCGAAGTCAACCAATCACATGGATAGATTAAGAAGATGGATGTAGAGAAAAACGTGGATGATGTTGACTAAGGTGAACCTATCCTAATGGACTGAGATATCAGTGCGGACTAATATCAACACACTTTGGCATATACAAGGGAACCAGTGGTCGATAATCCTAACTCTAGGTCAACTCAGCTGGCATATACAAGGGTACCAGTGGTCGACTTTATTGTATTTATTCCGGTTGGTCTAATGGTTTAGTCTTTTTTTTTTTTTTCTTTTTTTTTTTCTCAGTCACTCTATTTCACCCTAGCAATGGTAAAAAGAAAAAGAAAAAGAAGTGATCAGGACTCTTTCGATGTTTCCATCACGAGGATATGGCGAAACTACCATGTTTTCTTTTCTAACACCTGAGCTCTGTGCTTTTATGAATAGATTCTTCTAGATGTGTCCATCTAATCAGATTGGTTCCTCAACTCCTACAACCAAAATGTTTCCGTTAGTGCCGACCTTAATAAACATAAATTTCTAGGCTGGAGTTTATTTATTGCAACTAAAAACTAACAAGAAGTTTCTTCCCACCCCCAAACTTAACAAAAAGTAACAAGAAGTTTCTTCCGTTAGTGTCCATCTAATCAGATTGGTTCCTCAACTCCTATCTAACATTGTCCTCAATGTTTCTAATGAAAGAGCAATACCAAAAAGTAAAGTAACATGAGGAATCAGTAAAGAGAGAAGTCGGAAAGATAGTACCTGGGTGAAGAGAGAAATCAAAAACTAATATACAACATACAATCGCCTCGATGGTCAATCAAGGGCAAATAGGGTCCTCTGTGAGGACCTCCTCAACATCATCTGTAGGGAAGGGCTTTAAAAAGGGTTTCAATCTCTGACCGTTAACCTTCGAAGAACTACTACCGTCCGGTGTCTCGATCTCAACAGCTCCATGAGGAAATACAGTGCGAACAATAAAAGGACCCGTCTATCGAGAACGTAACTTCCCGTGGAAAAGATGCAAACGGATATCATACGAAGAACTTTTTGACTGGAGAAAATGACTTAGTAAAATATTTCTATCATGCACAAGATTCATTTAGTTCTTATACTCTTTCGCACTATCATAAGCATCTATCTCGCCCAACTCATTGAGTTGGAGTTTCTCGTCCAATTTTAGTCGAGCCAAAGACTCAACAGTAAAAACTAAACCCTTATAAGGCCCAATCAAGTAAATCACAGAGTAAGATTTCAAGTAAGCCTAGACGACAGTCTTTCCGATCGAATCTCTCCCTATTAGAAACACCCAAAAATCCAACTTTAAATTTTGCCAGGCGAGGACTTTTTTTTCCTGCCAATTCTGAGTTTGAATGGTAAAGATGGTCAGCCCTTATCCAACAGATGGGGGTGCGAATATTAGTTGGGTGTCCCTTAGTAATTGGGTTACCCCTTATCCAAAGTAGGAGTCCGAATAGCAAATGTCCTCCGGTGGTGTTCCGAGCAAATTTTCGAGCCGAATTTTCCAACAATCTTTATTTCCAGAAAATACCTACAAACACACAAAACACTATGATAAGGACAAAAACGAGTACTAACAATATGAAACATTGAGGACAAATTAGACACATAAATGCGTCTATCAATTCACTGCAAAGATAGTTTGCGAGGGTAATATCATTTGTCCGACCGAGCGAAGCGAGGGAGGACCTTTATATGACCACTTTTTCTTAAATCTAAGTGATCAATTACCACAAAAAGATTGAGAATCGTTAGCTAGAAGAAAAACCAAAAATGTCCCTCCCTTTTAGTCCAATTACTATAACTCTTTTGTATCCTATCTTTTGGGGTATAATTGGAAAGCAAACTTTAATATAACATTTCTAAAAATCCTTGCCTTAGAATATTACAAAATTTATCTCGTTGGAAAGGTTATAAAAAACTCTACGCAACAAGTACAAACAACAATATCAAATTTAGAGTTTTTCACGAAAAATTCGGAGGTATTTATCATTTTAGGCACAATTTTAGAAAATTAAATATATATTCATTATGCAAACCACCACAAAAGATACATAATACTTTATGTAGCAAAATTTTGGTTTATGCATCAACTAATTTTCCGTTGCAACTAATAAAACGATGTACTCCCTCCGTTTCAAGAAAAATGATACTTTAATTTTAGGCACAATTCTCGAAAATTGAATGCATAGCCATTATGCAAACCACCACGAAGGATGCATAACACATCATGCAACCATATTTTGGTTTATGGATCGACTAATTTTCCGTTTATGAAAAAGTGATAATTTCACAACCCGTTTCGGGAAAAGTGATACTTTCACTCCGTTTCGGGAAAAGTGATACTTTCACTCCGTTTCGGAAAAAGTGATACTTTCGCCCTTTTTCAGAAAAAGTGATACCTAAATATTACCAGACTTTGGGTCGTAGCAACTCTTAGTTGTAGGTGAGATCAGCTAAGGGAATCATGTGCGTAGAGTGATGTTGGGATTCAGAGGCGTAAGGAATGCGACTGTGCCTTAATTAGTGTGAGATTGGTTAGGGCTCAACTACCTTCCAGTCCGAAGTTAACTTGTAGTAGGCTAAAGTCTGTAGCGACTTAATACAGTGTGGTGTTCAAATCTGGACTAGGTTCCGGGGTTTTTCTGCATTTGTGGTTTCCTCATTAACAAAATTTCTAGTGTATGTGTTATTTTTTTTTCCGCACTATATTTTCTATATAATTGAAATATCACAGGTTGTGCGTAGTTCAATCAATTAGATAATCCAACCTTTGGTTGTTGATATAAATTGATTGGCACTTGAACATTTGGTCTTTGGTACCGTTCAAGTTTTTTCTCAGAATAATCAGGCTCGCGGATTTCTATCTGTTTGATTTGTTGATTACATTGAGAAACAAAGATATAACTCTTGGATGTATTTTC
This sequence comes from Papaver armeniacum, assembly GCA_023531295.1. Taxonomy (NCBI): domain Eukaryota; kingdom Viridiplantae; phylum Streptophyta; class Magnoliopsida; order Ranunculales; family Papaveraceae; genus Papaver; species Papaver armeniacum. The sequence goes on from JAJJWW010002594.1 coordinate 201,985, forward strand.
CTTGATTAGGTCCGATTGTCTAGTTGATTCTCTTGGAAGTATATTGCAGTTTGTCCATACACACTTTAATAATTTAGATGAATCGAATGAAATTCAGATATAGATTGCCAGTTGAATCACCTCCATACAAATCGAGTTTGCATGGAAGACTTGTTGCAGTTCGCTTGAGAATGAAAAACTACCTAACGCATCATATTTTACTTTGTTACGCTCAGAGAGTTCGTTTATCCGTCATAACTTGGTAACCGATTATTTGTTCGCAGTTCAAATCTGCCATTGTAACATGAGAATTGATTATTACCAATTATTTGAGTTCAAAACTCGTCAAAAGAAGAACAAAATAATTATTATAATAATAATAATAATAATTATTATTATTATTATTATCATCTTATTATTTGATTTTCTTCAATAAAAGCCCCTCGAGGCACTCCTTCATAATAATAATAATAATAATAATAATAATCTTATCTTATACTAATATAAAGAAAAGAGGTATTTTTGGCGAAGCCTTTTCACATGACAATAATACCCCCATTAACTAAGCTTTTAGTTAATATTTGTATATTCTAGGAATACCATTGTTTTAAAAATAGATCAAAAAATTTAAAACTTAGAATCTTTAAAAATACACATCCGATTTTTGCAAAATTAATATATTTGGAAAGCTCTTTAAATTATCTACGTAATGAGTACAAACAAGGATATTAAAAAAAAAATTAAGATTTTTTTTCCATTATTATCAAATTTGGTATTGTTAAAAGAATCCAATTCAAGCATGTGCATCGCACATGTGGCCTTACTAGTAATAATAATAATAAGACCCTTGACCTAATTAAAATTAAAATTCCATCCATGTACATAATATCTTTATACTGGTAGAAAGTTATCCACCATCCATGCTATCCACACATCACCATGTATGATGCACATCCCTATATATGGCTGCCAAAATATACAATGTGAGTGCAAAGATAACAATCCATTTTCTACCATTTTAATATCCAACCCGACCCGACCCGACATTTTTTTTTAATTATTTTTTTTATTTCACTTTTCCTGCTTTACTCTTTTTCTCCACAGCCCTAGAACTCCATCTTCTTCTTTCCACGGGACCGAAAGGGTTTCACAGTTCACTCATGGAGTTTTTCAAGCTTCTCCCTGAGGATATTTCATTAGAGATCTTAATTTGCTTACCAACCGAGTCAGTACTCGATTCCAAGTTAGTGTGCAGAAATTGGAGCAATATCATTTCTAATCACCCATCATTCTCCAAAATGCAATTACATCATCTCAATCATCCTTTAGCTGAATCTGGTAAGTTGGGTTTTCTTCTTTGGAGTGGTGGGCGATTATACTATTTTGAATATGATGAGAATCATGATCAGTCAATGACACCCATTCAGAGAATTGCAAGAATTGGTTTTACCTCTCCGTTTAAATATGTAGGTTTTAGCTTTGTTGGTTCTGTTAATGGGTTGGTTTGTCTTCTGAATAGTTGTTTGTCTGTTTGTATTTATAACCCTATCACAAGAGAATATGTTATGCTTCCCGAATTAACGATTTACGGATCAACATTTGAAAATCTTATGCTTAAAATAGAAAATCTTATGCTTCCAGAAATTAAGAGAAATGGTGATATTCTTGAATATGAGAATACCAGCTTCGGTTATGTTTCTTCGACCAATGAATACAAAGTTGTTAAATTTTATAAGTTCAAGACCCATTTGAAGATTCATATATACACTCTAGGAAGTGGCAAGGGATGGAGATATCTTGGGAAGTTCAATTGTGGATACAACCTATATTTGAAACATTTGGTTTTCTTTGCTAATGGAGCTCTTTATTGGCTGGATCATGCATTACAAATGATTGGTACCTTGGATTTGACGGAGAAAAAGTTTTGTGAGTATCTTTCGCCTCCTCCTTTGCCACCAGAGAGTAAATGGTTTAGATATAGAATAGGGGTTTTGGATGGGGTTTTGTATTTTGCACTTGAAAAAGAAGGAGACGGATTTAATGACGTGTGGTATTCACCCAAAAGACATTGTAGATTTTGCGGTTAATCTAAAAGTTCAGATTACATATTCCATTAAAAATTAACGGCCACGAAATGTAAAGTGGCTAACTTTGATTTTGGCCAATCAGGAGCGAGGGTTTCTTTGACCGGCCAATGAGAGGGGAGGTAACCGCAACTCTCGACGTGGTGTGAGAGATGTGGTTGGGTGTTTAGGTTATTGATGATATAATGTTCTCTTATATACATAAAAGGGAAGACCTATTCATCTAATGGACCACACATCCATAGGCCATAGACCTTGTAACAAGATTTTGAATTTTAGGGGGTCATTGAGAGAATTTAACATGGGAATGAATCAAATGGGCCCCCGATACTACGACTATTAAGCCCAAATTAATACAGGGACAAGACCGACGACTAGTCTCTTGCCTTCACCCAGCTGACTAACCGCTCTAGATTTTGTTTCCTAGTTTACAATGCAAGTCCTTTTAGATAAGAAAAGGAAATTTCAAGCTATATATATACTGGCTAGCAATTCCCCAGCACCACACAGAGATAGGAAGGCACTTTCATCAAAATACTTTTCTGACTGATATTTGGTCGGAGGGCAGTGCTCAAAGAACTTTTATTCTGGTATATATCTTGTTTGCGATTTAGGGTTGGAACGAGAGAAGTCGGAGAAATCGAAGAATATCAATGGAAAACCTTACCGGAGATTTAATCATCAAAATTATCATTAGCCTACCTCTTTTTTCTATCGCAAGATGGAGGGTCATGGTATAAATTACTCGATCGTGAATTTTGTAGTTTGAAACTTAATTATGATAAGAAACATGAAAATTTAAGACTACTTGTAACCAAACCAAGAGAAACAGCAGATTATGAAACATCTGGGATCCATGAGGGTGTTATAGTGACTAATATACTCCCAGAAACGTAGAATCGAAATCATTGATATCTAGTGAGGATGTTGTAAACATTATGTACCCATTCCAGGCGAAACCTTGTGACCGTGGCGTGGAGTTGATGGTATTACAATTGTGGGTAGTTGTAATGGTTTGATTTGCGCATCCCATGCTGGTTATATTTTTTACGTCTGGAATCCATGTACCGGAGACTATAAAGTAATAAGATGGAGCTGTCCACTGGGTAGCAAACTTGCGTACCGATTGGAAACCACAACTTTTAATTTCTATGGATATGGAAGACGGGGTATTCAAGGAAATACCACAACCTGAAGATATGGACGATTTCGATTACAGATTTGTTGATGTGTTGAGAGGTTTCCTTTGCCTGCTTTGTAGTGTTTCTGATACTAAATGTGAGATATGGGAGATGAAAAATTACGGAGTGAGAGAGAGTTGGTCTAAAGTGTTCAAAATTAACCAGCAACAACTTACGGCGACAGTGACAATGGGTATTCGATCCTGTAAATACATAAGGAGAGCTGTATCTTTAAAAGATGGCGAAATCCTATTAGAGATAATGATAAAGGATAATTGTTATCGTGTGTAGATGTAGAAAATCCTACCACTACATCCAAAGGTAACTAGATGCATACACAAAGAAACAAAGCAAACGGAGGAAGTAATAGAACACAAGATATACGTGGTTCGGCATGATTACCTACGTCCACGGGGGTGTAAAAGAAGATCTTATTACTCGGTTCAAGGTTACAAGACGGATTTATCTCTCTCAATGCTCTAGTACGCTCTCTTTCCTCACTTCTTGCTTGGGTTCTTCCTCTCTACATGGTCTCTATTTATAGCTACAAGTGATGATACATCAGTACTACGGTGTTAGGCCTGGCGTAGCTTCCTTGATGTCCTCTCGGGTGGTGGGTCGATGTCTCACCGACTAGTCCTTATTTGTTCGGGTCGGTGTGTCAAGCCGAGTGATGTCCGCTCACGCTATCCCGCCACTCGATGTCGCCCGTTCGATGGAGGCGATCGATGTCGCCCTTGGGATCCTTGGCCGAGTCTTTCTTCGACCGAGTCCTCCTTATCTCTTCACCAACTTTGTCGGCGCATTTATGGCTCCAGTGCCGATGTCCATCGCGTCTGACTTTTCCCCCTTTTCGTCGACTTTCGGCTCCTCTTTTCTTACGCCTGGTTCGGAGAGGCGATCCGGTACCTTAGGTGCACGCTTGCTCAAAGTACGCCATGGCTTAGGATCGTTCCACCTGTCCTTGTGGATTATTTACACCTACATTTATGCCCCTTCTTCCACTCGTGTAGTCAACACGTGGGAAGAATAATAAATCTCGTCTTCCCACGTCCTCGGTCATGCCGGTTTTCACGCATGCTGTTCCCCACTCGCTTCAGTTACTCAACCGGTTCACCTCCTCTGCCGGTTACCATGGGAGGGGTTTATAAGTTCGACGTCTAAACCTCGTTTCCCCCATATTTCCTTTCCTGTAATTCCATTCACTCTCTATCCTCTTTGCAACTTCGTTCTCCATCCTCTTCTGTTGCTGTTGACTGTTCCCTTAGCAGATTTCATCCCTCTCTTTTCCATTATCCGTCGTCTTCTCCGTCTCCGCTGCCGCTGCAATCTCCGGTTCCGGTTACGTTTTGCTTTTCCTGCCGTTTTCCTCCTTAGCTTCCATGTCTTCTTCAACTCCTCACATGACAGAGAGAAGGTGTGTGAGTTACGTGTTTTCTGATGAAGATGGCGTACCGCTTGATTCCTTGTTCGTCGTAGAGAGTCCTTCCAAGTATGATTACCGCGCTCTTGATTCTATCTTTCCTGATGACTCATCTTCGTTTTCTTGTAGGTCTGACAAGAGGGCTCCTAAGGATCTGTCGGATGAGCAGTACGTTCAGCAGTTGAAGGGCGAGTTCGATCTTCATGGATATGACGTCAGGCTCTTGTCAGGCCAGAAGGGTGTTTTGAAAAAAGATGATGTCCTGAGGTTTCCCCATTCGGCCGAGGCGACCATTGTTACCAGGGGCCAGCTAGAGCTCGGGTTGCGTTTCCCATCAGACGATCCTAGTCGTCCATTTTGGTACGAGGCTCTCTCCAAGATTCGTCCGTGCCGCGCTTTGGCTCGGTGGAATGGCAATACCTTCCGCATCTTGTCCGAGTGGGAGAGGCGCGGCGGGGGCGAGTGTTCTCCTACTGCTTGGTCCACCTACGATCCTTCCCGGGCGAGTGACTATACTCCGCCGGCTTCGCCGGCAATTATCGGGCGGGACCACTACTAATGGCGATCTCGGCTGGATTTTTGCTAGTCCTCATCGCCATAAGACTCTTCTGACGGTGTCGGGAGACTCCTTTTAGATGAGGATCCCGAGGGAAGAGCTCCAACAAGCATGCCCGTCATACTAATGACTCGGCTTGGGATCGGGTTCCAACGGTTATTTAGGTCCTCTCTTGAGCGGCAAATTCCTCCTCCGTGAGTTTTATCCTTTCTGGGTAATCAATGTCGATCGGGTAAGTATACTTTTCTGTTTTTCTGGTTTGGTTGATCGGCTCGGGCGATTTGTGGGGTGATATTTTGTCTTGGTGTTTTCCAGACCAAGTCCCAGGGTACTCCTTCTGAGGTTTTCGTTCATCGGAGAGAGATAGGATTGCGAGGAGCCGCGGAGGAGACGGGGGAAGGTAACAAATATACTTATCATTTTTTATTTGACGTACATGTACGTGCCCTATTTGTTGCCTTGCATGGTTCGACGTCGGCTCATGCGCGAAGGCGAGGGGTTGACAAGACTCCTACTATCTCGGCAAAGGATGGTGAGGATCCCGATGACCGTCTTCCCTTGTCACTTTTCCTGAGGAAGTCACCTCAGAAGCCTTTTGATGTTTCATCTACCCTTGTAGGTGATAAGTCCAAGGGGACGGATAAGGAACCCAAGGAGGGTGTGCCTGCCCCGGAAAAGATTGTGGCCCGGGAAGTAGTTGTGAGGGGGTTGTTCTTAGATGGCGTTGTATATGTTGTCTCACGAAGGTGATGATGATGAGGAGCTTTTGGCGATGAGGATGAAACCCTCGGCAATGAGGAGAAGTCGGGACAAGCGGAGAAATCGGGTGGTGGTGGGAACCTTGCGGAGGGCCGTGATGCCGTGGGTGTTCTTTGTCAAGGATCAGCCGCCGAAAACTAGTCCTTAGTGGTCCCGATCGCAGCAGCGGCGATACCTCTTTCACCATCTCGGGCCCTATGTGCAACTCGCTTGGTGCACTTATTTCTCCCGATTTTGCCTCTTTGTCGATGAGGAAAAGATCGATCTTTGTCTCGTTGTATGAGGCCGTGTCGGGAGAGTACTTGTGATATCTTGGTGAGTAGAGTTGTTTGAGTGTTGCTTCTCATGTTTTTGTTAAGTCTTGACCATGTCGGTGTTGTTTGTTAGGAGATCAACCGTCACTGTTGAATGCTTTGCCATCCAGGCGCCGAGAGGCAGAGAGAGAGAGGACTTCGTCTCTTGTTGCGGCAAGAACGGGAGCGAGCTCGGAGGTTGGAGAAGGAGTTGGCCGAGGCCCAAGGTAGTTGCTTTACTCTCTACCGGTTATGATTGATCTTGTAGTGCCAATATCCTAAGCTCAGTACTCCCTCCCTAGCCGAATCTTCTAGTGCGGAGGCCCGTCTTTGCCACGAGGTGCCGATTTGTTGAAGAGGGAAGTTAACATAGAACGGGACCACGTTTCGAACTTACAGCGAGAGAATAGTTAATAAGGACGCTAAGATTGATCGCTTAGAAACCGATATCGAAGATCTTCAGTCCAAACTCCATCGCTATGAGACTTTTGAGTATATCCCCGAGGAAATCGATAATCTGAGGGCAAACCTAGCTCATTTTCAAGGTATAGCGGGTGATAAAACGCTACTTGCCGACAACTTAGAAGTTCAATGTGGTCGGCTAAGACTTGAGTCCGAGATCGCATGCGAGATCGCCTTCGGATCTTGGGGGAGAGGGACGCCACCGAGAAGCGTAATCGAGAGGCCCTTGAGAAGCTCAAGGAGTTTGGAAAAGTTTACGAGGAGTTGGATTGGGTGCGTGCCCAATTTGTCGGGTTTGCAGGGCCGCCCACTCTCGACGAGAGGGAGGAATGGAGTGATCACAAGAAGTATTGCCCCACTAACGAGTTTAACTAACAGCGATATCTTGAACTTTCTTCGAAGATGTCTTCTCTCGAGTGTAGCCTATCTCGAGTCCGAGGAGTCTATTAGAATAATTGCCCCTTTGTTAGAAGGTGGTGTGCCTTGTGTTGTGCTTTCCGCGTTGCTTTCTTCTTGTTGCTATTGTGTGGTCGACCGTTCTTGTTACCTTTGCGGCGAAGCCGGAAAGAAGACGGCATCGTTGGAGGAGGAAAACATCCGTACGAAAGGGAGGGAGGCTCAATTGCTCGACCAGTGTGGCCACTGCCAAGGCGGCGTCGGCGCGGCTAGCGAGAGGACCTGTCTGCCCGAGAAGACGAAGTTCAATGACGAGCTTGTCTCGAAGGTTAGGGCGGTGTGAAAGCGGTGCTTGATAAGAAACGAGCCGACGTTGCCGCCAAGAAGACATTAGGGTCTATTTCCTCAAAGAGTGATTATGTTTTTTTTTTTTTTTTTTTTTTGTAGCCGCGTCGCTATCTTGCCCTTTTCCTCGAGTTGTAATTCGTTTGAACACCTTTTTAATTTCTTGCATAACTTGCTATGGGGTCTTTGCGTCGCTTAGGTTTGTTTGCTTTTCTTCTTGTTGATGCTTCGATACTACCGCGTTATTATCCTTAATTATCTTTGAGTTGCCCATATGTGGCTTTACGTCGTGATCTCGTTATGTATGCCCGTATGAACAGATAAGTTAGTCACAAATGCCATTTCGTCGAACGCACTCGGAGGGGAGGGTCATCAGGGCCCAATGCCATGTCCTGATCGAGGCATCTCATCACCGTCTTTTGAGATCTGGTGGAAGGGGAGTTGGTCTTGCCTAATTTCTATGGGATCGACATCCCAAGAAGTTATCGATTAATCTTCTTGGGCAAGTGATTCGGCCACTTGCGAGGAGAGCAATGTTGACCGCTTTGATCATCGAGTACTCGTGCCTCGACAATCGGCCACTGGTTTCCAACCACCAGGGCCCCTGAACTACCTCGGCACTTGCACAATGCCATCGCCCCGAGTTCGAATAGTCCGTGTTAGTGTAAGTCGCCCCGGCACTTGCACAATGCCATCGCCCCGGGTTGAAACGACCATTCGAGACGCACTTGTCATATTTCCAACCCCACGCGGCCTTTCACGGAAATAGATGACAAGATATCTTACGAGTTCATGGATGGTAGAGCTTTAGTCGTGTTGTGTTCCATGGCCGTGGCTCGGGTTTCCGTCCGGTTTCAGTATCTTGTATGCCCCTTCGCCGACCTTCTCAACTATTGTGTAAGGTCCTCCCCATATTGGTGCGAGTTTGCCGCCTTTCTTGTCACGTTCATAGCTAGGTAAGTGTTTTAGTACCAGCTGCCCTGGTAGGAACTCTCTTGGTCGGACCCGTTTGTTATATTCTCGTTGGATTCTCCATTTGGTAATTTTCCATCTTTTGCGGGGCCATCTCCTCGTTTCTTCTAGATCGTCAAGCTTAGCCAAGATAAGATCCGCCGAGATGTTTCGCCTCCATGCTTCGGTCCTTGTGGTCGGTATCATCGCCTCCGTTGGCAGGATGGCTTCAGTCCCATATGTTAACATGAAGGGCGACAATCCGGTTGCCTCCTGCGAGTTGTCTATACGCCCACAAGACGTTGTAAAGCTCTTCACACCATTCCCCATATTCCCAGTCGAGTTTCTTCTTCATGTTATCGGCGATGGTCTTGTTTGTGATCTCGGCCTGTCCGTTGCTTTGGGGGTATAGTGGTGTGGACTTGCTTTTTCGGATGTTGTAAGTGTTAAATAGCAGGTCTATGTTTTTGCCCTGCAGTTGTTTGCCGTTGTCAGAGACGATTGCCGCCGGAACCCCGAAGCGGCATATGATGTGTTCCCAGATGAACCGGAAAACATCCTTATCTCGTATGTGCCTCAGCGGGGCGGCCTCGACCCACTTGGTGAAATAGTCGGTGGCTACAATTAAGTACTTCCTTTGTCCCAGGCAGAGCGTGTAGAGGTCCTACGATGTCGATTCCCCATTTAGCAAAGGGCCAGGACTGATGACGGAGTTCAATGTCACGGCCGGTGCGTGTATCTTCTTCCGAATTTCGGCACTAAATGCGCAACCGTGGCCATATGTTTTGCGTCCTCATTCATGTATGGCGAGAAGTATCCCATGGTTTTTGCTCGTGCCGCTTGAGGCTACGGCCCGAGCTATGGTTTCCCGGCCGCCCCATAGTGCGGCTCGTTAAGAATTGTATGCCCCTCTTCTTTACTTAGGCACCTCAACAAGGGTCCCGGTACGATTTCTGTAGAGAATTCCGTCTCGAACTTTAAATGCGGCTGCTTTGCTTTTGATCTTGTTGACCTCGGGTCGCCCCTTTAGGCAATTTTTTCTGTTTCGAGATATTCATGAATCGGCTTCCTCAATCGTTGGCACGATCTTGGTCGGTAGTGACAATTGCGATATGTGCGTCGACGTTCTCGATCTCGAATGCGATGGCATTAAGACCCTCATAACTCGATGCCTTCAATGCTTGAGTCTGTCAACATGGAAGCAACGTAAGCCGAGGGCATCCGAATGCCGATTGTCTTTTCTGCGGATGTGTCGGAATTTAATGCTCGGTATTTGCCCGATGTAGAATTGGGCGAGTTCCCGGTATTTACGTAACAAGGGGTCATGTATGGCGTCTTTGCCCGTTGATGCGTCGGACAACTAGGCGAGAGTCGCTCGTGAGTCGTACCTCTGGATGCCCATCTCCACTATCGGACGTAAGGCATGTATTCTTTGCTTCGTGATTCCGTGACATTGTTGGTTGCCTTAAACTCAAGCCTAAAGGAGTGGACCATTTTCTTGCCCTTTGGTGTCGTGAAGACCAGCCCTAAACCCGGCCGTCCTTATTGGATGACCCATCGACGAAAACCTCCCATCGTGTCGGGCTGCATGTCTCGAGTAAGTCGGGTGGATCGTCTCGGTCTTCTTCCATTCCGGGGATGTCTTCTACTTCGTCCTCATCACTGAGGGGGAAGTCTGCCAAGAAATCGGCAACTGCCTGTGCCTTCACGGCTGTCCTCATCTCGTAAAAGACATCGAACTGCTTTATTTGCGCGCTCCACTTAGAGATCCGTCCTGACCTAGCTGCGTTATCGAGTACTGACTCTATGGAGGACTTGGTAAGCACCCGAATCTTGTGGGTTTGGAAATACGTCCGAAGCTTTTGTGTTGCAAATACTAACGCTAGTATGAGCTGCTCGATCCTGGTGTAGTTCTTTTCTGCCGGGTTCATGGTCTTGCTTATGAAATATCTGGCTTTTCTTCTCGCTCCTCGTTCTTGACCAACACGGCGATGGCATGACTGGTTGCCCCGAGATACAGCGTTAATATGTCCTCGGGCTCGGGCCTTTGTAACACTGGTAGGCTCGCCAGGTGTTGCTTGATTCTCTGGAATGCTTCCTCACACTCCTCGGTCCATCTGAACTTCTCTCCCTTCCTTAACGTCCCGAAGAAATTCTTGCACTTGTCTGACGATCGAGAGATGAATCGTCCTAGAGCCGCCAAGTTTCCGTTCAGCCGTTGCACGTCCTTAACTGTTACAGGCGAAGGCATCTCTGTTACTGCTTTGATTTTATCTGGGTCTGCTTCGATCCCCTTATCCGTGATTATGTATCCTAGGAACTTGCTCGAGGTGACCCAGAAGGTGCACTGGACGGATTTGCCCTCATCTTGTACCTCCTCATGGTTTGGAAGATGTCTCGAGGTCGTCGATGTGTGTATCGGCTACCTTACTCTTGACTAGCATATCGTCCACATATACTTGATGGTGTCGTGTATTTTGTCTTCAAACATGTCCTCCACTAGCCTCGATATGTGGCGCCGCATTTCTCGGCCGAATGGCATTTTGGTGTAGCAACACGGTCCTCTTGGCGTGAAAAGGATGTATGCTCCTGGTCTTCGGGGGCCGGGGATTTGGTTGTATCCAGTGCCAGTCCATGAGTGTTATCGCCTTGTACCCGACGATGGATTCCACCACTGGTCGATCTTTGGGGAGAGGGAAAGCTAATCCTTTGGGCATGCCTTATTCGAGTCATTTTATGTCGCGCAAATTCGGACGCCCCCATTCTTCTTGGGGACTATCACCATATTAGATATCCATTGCGGATATTGGGCCTTTCGGATGATTCTGCTGCGTACGGTTTCTTTACTCTGCCTCTACCATTGGTTGTAGCTCGGGTGCAATTCTTCTCATTTTACATGCAGATTGGTCGAATTTGGGGTCTATCCTCGGATGGTGCGAGCAAACTTAGGATCGATGCCTTCCATGTCGTGCATCCGCACGGGCAAATACATCCATGTGTTCCTTTAGGAGGGCCATCATTCTTAGGGATTGCTCATTCGTTAAGCGTGACCCTATTCTCACTAATCTCGGCTCCTCCTCGGTGCCCAGATTAACTTGCCGAGTTGGTTCTAGGGCCGAAAAGTTACGCTTAGGCTCGCCCAAAGACGGTTGCCGGCTCCTGTGATTGCTATAAGACTTCTGTGTCGCCCGCTTCGTAGGTGGCGATGGCTTGTGACATCACCTCCTCCAATTCCTCTCCCGCTTCCATTTCCTTAGACTTCTTCTTTTCTTGGCGTTTCCTCGACCGTCTTTCCTCGTTCTGTTGGATGTCTATCTGCACACATTGTCTTGCCGCTTGGGGGTCGCCTAGTACTTCTACTACTCCACGATAAGAAGGGAAGCGCGGTTTCGATGGTAGGCGAGGCGACTCCTTGATCCCTGCGACCCAAGGTCGTCCTAGGATCGCCTCGTAGGGTGGCGACATCGACTACGCAAAAGGTGGTCAAGGTGTCAAGGAACCCTTCCCCATCCAGAGACTCGAGAGTGACCTCTCCCTTTGGCACTTTATCAAAATCTTAGTTGAAGCGAAGTAAATTCGATAAGTCGATGGGATCGGGATGTCATCGGACAACTCCATCCTCTTGAAAGTGTCATAGAACAATACCTGACCGAACTACTGCTTGTCCATTAATATTCTGCGGACGCCCCATTCCTCAATCATCAGGGTTATTACTAAGGGATCTCCATGTGCTTGTCCGTTCAAGGGGACATCTTTCGCCGAAAACGTAATCGGTTGCATCATCCACGGCTCCATAGGGAGGGTCTTGGCCACGCTAAAGATTTCTCTGCCCGATCTGTCCCTCTTGTGTATTCTCGAGGTGATACCGGTCCCTAGATCGTATCCTTGTGTTGCTGAGTGTGATATGGTGTTACAAGTGAACTGAGCGCCGCGATTGATTCTTATTTGATGTCCTGGGACCTCGGGCTGGGCAGTGTCGATGGTGTTTTGACGAAATGCCGTAGATACCCGTCGCGGATCAGTCTTCGGAGCGATATCCTTCACTTCCCTCGCAATCGTTGGTTGAGTGGCCGCGGAACCGATGATAATGGCGGGAACTCGGGTGGTTCCTCGTCTGTGTATTGGATTCCCCGAGTCTTGGGGTAACGGATATCGTTCCTCTTTTCAACCTCCTTGAACACTTCTTCCAAGGGTGCATTGAGCAGAGTGTACGATCTCGGCTCATGGCGAGGTTTCTTTCCCCTCTCGACCCAGACCTTCTTGTTCTCACCCTGGGACTGGGCACCGGGCCTTTTCTCGGATCGTTTCGTGGCTTCTCTCGGGATAACCTCTTCTGTGGTGCTCGCCTCTTGTATTCCCCTGTCTTGCGCTCCTTCCTGGATTTCTTCCAAGGCTATATAGTGCTCTTGCATCTTAGGATCTCCCTTAGCGTCTTGGGCTTTTACGTGTACATCACCACCCGGATGGGGTCCGACTTTCTTAGCGAGTTCTCGAAGCCGAATATTCTTTGATTCGTAGGTGCCTTCCCTATATCCGTGCATAACTTCCTCCATCTATCCGTTAAGGGAACGCAGCGGTTCTCTCGGCCTTCGTGCCGGGGTAAATAACTTGTCGACTACGGGCCGAGCTATCTTTGTTGTGCATGTATGTCTCGAGGAAAGTTTCCACTAAAACCGCATAGCTCCCAACGGATTTATCCGGGCGGGGTGTAGAACCAACTCTTCGCTTCTCCTTCAAGACTAGCTGGGAAAAAACTTGCACATGACCACATCGTAATTCTTCCACTGGGCAAGCAAGGACATGCCGTACATCTTGATGTGTTCTCCCGCATCGCTGTGCCATCGAACCTAGATGGGAAGATTGGCGGCGTGCACTTTGGTGGAAATGGTGTTCGGTCCAGTTCTGCAGTAAAAAATGGTGTCTTCCGGGGCTTCATTGATTACTTCGCTAACTTATCATCCTCACTATCTCCGGTCAGTTTCTTAACCATCCGCTCAAGCCGTTCAATCTTTTGTCCGGTGGACGCGTCCGTACTTTCGTTGGTCACTTCCTCATCGGCCGAAGAATCCTCGGATGGCCCATACCCTTCTCTTGGCCGATTAGGGTCGGGTACTCGTCCTCGGCTTGGCGGGGTGGGTCATCCTTGGTGGGTGTGGTTCTTTGAGGCGCCTCGGCTCGATGATCCCCTCGACCCGTCCTCCTGTTGCGGAGTTGGTGGTTCTCGTACTCTAGTGCCAAGTTTCTCCTCTGCACAATTCTCTCATCGGATCTTCCTGTCTTCTTTGACTTGCCGGTATGGTGAGTAACATCGGGTCGGTGCTCGTGACTAGAATGACCGTTCATTTGGTGTCCCGTTGCGTTAGGGGGTGCGGTTGGGGGTCAGCGGTGAGAGCGATAGGAGGGACGATCGGGGCCGTAGGGGCGGAGTCAGCCACTACTCGGGGAAACAGCCGGGTCGGGAAGCGGTCGGCATCGGGGGACGTCTCGATTAGGGTTCCCTCTGCCAAGTGTACCTAAGTCTTTCGGCCTCTCGTTCCAAATCTCTTTGGTGTTCCGTAGTTTGTCTCTCTCTTCTTCGTTCTTCGTGTATCGTTTGGACTTCCTCCTCCTCCTCCACGTATCCGGCGAGTTCTCCGTCTTCCATCTTTGCCCCTCGTTTCTCGGCCCCATCCGGCTTGGGTTAATCCTCGATCTCGGGTGGGAAGTCATCTCGGCTCAGATCGACCTCCTCGTTGACCGTAGTCATGCCTTTGATCAACGCCGAGTCTCGCCTCGGTCGGGCAGGTCGACGATCTCCGTGTTGGGAGTCCGTGAGTCCCTCTTGCCCGCTGGATCCCGCCGTGACTCGGTTCCTCGGGATCTGCTCGTCGGAGGTACTTGCCATTGCCTTTGCTATCGTCCTCGTTCCTCGGCTCGCCTATCCGTCCGTCTACGTCAGCAAAGTAGACAACACTTACTTCGAATCGCTTTCGAAAAAGGTTAAGGGTGGAGTACAGCGAGTCAAAGGCGAGTGAAAAAGGTTTTCTATAGTACGACTCCCTTTACGCTAGCATGTTGGTTTCAGCGTGATCAAATCGTTTTCGCCGCAAAAGGACAAATTTTGAAAAGTCAGTCTTAACGCACGCTTTCGATTACTCTTCCCATGCATTATGCTTGCTATTTGTCCTAACATTCCCAACGCTTTAAGTCATCAATCATCCGTATGTTAGGTCGGAGGATTTCCTTCATGGTGGGGGATCGTCTTCGAGGATCCTCGGTCGCCGTCGCGTTGGCGATCGACAATTCCTACCGTTTTCACGGGTACTTTGTGAGGCCCTTAGTGTAGGGTCAAAGTGAGACAAGGACTACTCACTATAACAAATCAGGCCGTGGTTTCCAAGAACTAGACTCAATGATTCTGAGCTAGCTCTGTTTCCACCATTATCACGCTTCGTTTACCTTGCTAAAATAAAGACAGGTGTGAAATGGAGATAGATGCGACAATATCTCTCCCTAGAAGATAGTCTAAGTAACCTACGCGTCGCCCCTGTTAGAGGTTTTCGTTTAGCATCAACTATCCTTACTGAATGTTGATAGGAGCTGTCGAATTTCTCTTGCAACGGGGTTGGAAGTCATAGATCACGGTCAGCGAGATGGAATCCCCTTCTAGCTTCTACCAACATCGAAAGATGCTATTTTGGGAGCTCATGGGTTGTCCGATAACTCTCTGAGGCGTCTCAAACATACTGACCTATCTCGACGGAGTGTCTCCGATGACTTCGCCTAAGCGGAAAACTTGTTTTCTTGGAGAAATGGAGACTCTTTGGTTTTAAACACGAAAATGGACTTATACCAATTCGACATAGAAATAACGAAATGAAGATAACTAGCAAGAACGCAAGGCTAGCTTTACCAGTCTCGACAAGATGTTGCCAAGAAAACAAAAATAACAAAGAAAACGAAGATAACAAAACAAGAACACAAAGGTGACCTCCATCGACTCAACAAGACATTACTGAAGGAAACAAAGGTAGCAGATCGAAGGGGTTTCTCCCTTAGCATCAACCAGCACACAGGGTGGCTTAGGAGCTTGGAGTTTTCCCTTCTAGCGCCCGAGTTCAAGGTATCCGGAGATGTTATACGTCCCCTTAGTCGGCGCCAGAATGTAGATGTAGAAAATCCTACCACTACATCCAAAGGTAACTAGATGCATACACAAAGAAACAAAGCAAACGGAGGAAGTAATAGAACACAAGATATACGTGGTTCGGCATGATTACCTACGTCCACGGGGTGTAAAGAAGATCTTATTACTCGGTTCAAGGTTACAAGACGGATTTATCTCTCTCATTGCTCTAGTACGCTCTCTTTCCTCACTTCTTGCTTGGGTTCTTCCTCTCTACATGGTCTCTATTTATAGCTACAAGTGATGATACATCAGTACTACGGTGTTAGGCCTGGCGTAGCTTCCTTGATGTCCCTCTCGGGTGGTCGGTCGATGTCTCAGCCGACCGTCCTTATTTGTTCGGGTCGGTGTGTCAAAGCCGAGTGATGTCTCCGCTCCTGCTATCCCGCCACTCGATGTCGCCGTTCGATGGAGGCGATCGATGTCGCCCTTGGGATCCTTGGCCGAGTCTTTCGACCGAGTCCTCCTTATCTCTTCACCAACTTTGTCGGCCAGCATTTATGGCTCCAGTGCCCGATGTCCATCGCGTCCATGACTTTTCCCCTTTTCGTCGACTTTCGGCTCCTCTTTTCTTCGCCCTGGTTCGGAGAGGCGATCCGGTACCTTAGGTGCACGCTTGCTCACGCACGCCATGGCTTAGGATCGTTCCACCTGTCCTTGTGGATTATTT